>ONZH01027464.1:0-229704 GCA_900303285.1 Rhinella marina | reverse complement strand
CCAGGGTCACACAAACATCATATCAGAATGGGAAAGGTAAACTTTAGAGATGAGCAAGCACTAAAATGCTCGGGTGCTCGTTATTCGAGTCGAACTTTTCCCGATGCTCGGGTGCTCGTTTCGAATAACGAACCCCATTGAAGTCAATGGGAGACTCGAGCATTTTTGCAGGGGACCAAGGCTCTGCCTAGGGAAGGCTGGGTGAAAACCTGGAAACCTCAGAAAATGATGGAAACACCACGGAAATGGACAGGAAACAGCAGGGGCAGCATGCATGGATGCCTCTGAGGCTGCCTAATCCCACCATTACCCCAAATTCTCAGGCAACAGCCTGGTGGTTACCCTCATGGCAATTGTGCTCACCCAAACAAAGAAAGGCGAGGCACATGCCCATCACATGTTAGGGAAGCACCCAACTAGGTGCAACGAAGGTCCATCACCACCTGCAGGTGACACCACTGCTCATGCTGGCACTGCAGCTGACATCAAGTTTAGTATCTGTTCTTATCAGTTGCTGTGGCTGTTGGTGGTAAAGTGGTGAGCATAGCTGCTTCCCAAGCAGTTGACCCGGGTTTGATTCCCGTCTATTGCAGGAGGCAATTAAAAGAAGATCTAAAAAAAATCAGTACAATATCTAATACGTCCCCTACCCGGGTAAATTGTTTGGCGAGAGGGCCTGTAGGTGGGGGGGAAGGAGGTTTCGCTGGAAGAGCCAGAGGAGTGCCCCCTGGGCTAGCGTGTGTGGTGGTGACAACAGCCGGAATGGATTTGGAAAAACTGTTGCTTCAACCGGTATGGCATCGATTCTTCTCAGTTTAATACCGTATACGTCCCCTATCTTGGGACCTTATATTTCATGGATTTTTCGACCACGGAAAACGGAAAAAGAGCTTGCTCTTGCCAGGGGAGTGTCTTTCCCACTGCAGCTAAGGGGACGTGTCCATGCTCTGCCTATCACAGGTCAGGAGGCAATTAAAAGAAGAAAAACAAAAAACATCAGTACAATATCTAATACGTCCCCTATCCGGGTAAATTGTTTGGAGAGAGGGCCTGTAGGTGGGGGGAAGGAGGTTTCGCTGGAAGAGCCAGAGGAGTGCCCCCTGGGCTAGCGTGTGTGGTGGTGACAACAGCCGGATGTAGTTAGAATGACGACGCAGGACCCCAACTTAAAAATTTAGCATCAACCGGTACAATTGTCAATTATGAGCTCAATCAAGTGTGGCATGGCTTTTAAATGGATATTGCATGTGGTCACGTACTCCCTGGAACCCCATAGTCACCCCTTCTCTAATGTGCTAGCCCAGAACATTCTCTGCCCCAATTCGCAAGACCTTTTGCTGTTTCCGTGTGCTGACAGTGGGGATTTACCAGTGTTGTCTGAGGAGGTGGTGGACAATGGCGAGACACAGGTGTCGGGGGTGAGGTAGTTGTATGGGAAGCAAGTTACAGTGGGGACTCCTTGGGGGGACTTTCTCATGATGGGACAGATTCAACTTGGGTGGATAAGGCACAGGAACAGATCAAATTTTTTTTTTTTGTTTATTTAACTTTTATTTAGCACAAATAACCACAGAGATATTTATTAGTTCTCTTCGCTGCGCAGTCTGGCGTTGGGGTTCGTCACTTTGATGGCGAGCTGTGCCACTCTCTCCACAATGGTCTTTCGGTTCTTTGAGGAGACGTTGAGGAGATCAGTGAAATTCAGTGAATGACGACGCAGGACCCCAACTTAAAAATTTAGCATCAACCGGTACAGTCGTAAATTATGAGCTTGATCAAGTGTGGCATGTGTTCTCTGTATTCTTCTCAGTTTATTACCGTATATGGCAGCTATCCAGAAAAATAGTTTGGAGAGAGAGAAAGATAGGAAAAAGACGTAAATTGTTTGGAGAGAGGGCCTGTAGGTGGACCTCCAGAAAAATTGTTTGTAGAGAGGGCCTGTAGGTGGACCTCCGGAAAAATTGTTTGGAGAGAGGGCCTGTAGGTGGACCTCCGGAAAAATTGTTTGGAGAGAGGGCCTGTAGGTGGACCTCCGGAAAAATTGTTTGGAGAGAGGGCCTGTGGGTGGACCTCCGGAAAAATAGTTTGGAGAGAGGGCCTGTAGGTGGACCTCCGGAAAAATTGTTTGGAGAGAGCGCCTGTAGGTGGACCTCCGGAAAAATTGTTTGGAGAGACGGCCTGTAAGTGGACCTCCGGAAAAATTGTTTGGAGAGAGGGCCTGTAGGGGGCCCTCCTGAAAAATTGTGGTAAAAGAGTGCCAGTTGGACCTCTAAAAAATGGCGTTTTTTTGGTCAGCGTTAGGCAAAGTCGACATGGAGGAGGAGGAGGAGGAGGAGAGAAGAGGAATCGGATACATAAGTAATGTTAATCTTTAGCTGCTTTCCCCCGGAGGAGATTTGAATTCCGGTGAAATCCAGGCTTTGTTCATTTTAATAACCGTCAGCCTGTCAGCGCTGTCAGTTGACAGGCGTGTACGCTTATCGGTGATGACGCCACCAGCTGCACTGAATACCCGCTCTGACAGCACGCTAGCGGCAGGGCAGGCCAGCACCTCCAAGGCATACAGTGCCAGTTCAGGCCACGTGTCCAGCTTTAAAACCCAGTAGTTGTATGGAGCAGAGTGATCGCTATGGACGTTGGTATGGTCAGCTAGGTACTCCCTCACCATCTTTCTGTACAGCTCTCCCCTACTCTGCCTAGACTGGGGACAGGTGACAGTGTCTTGCTGGGGTGACATAAAACTGGCAAAGGCCTTGGAGAGCGTTCCCCTGCCAGTGCTGGACAAGCTGCCTTCGCGGCTCCTCTCCCCCGCTACTTGGCCCACAGAACCATGCCCTCTGCCGCTAGCGGCGTCAGATGGGAAGGATTGTTTCAGATTGTGCACCAGGGCCTGTTGATATCTATTCACTCTCATACTCCTTTCTTCTGCAGGGATGAGAGTGGAAAGGTTCTGCTTGTACCGTGGGTCCAGGAGAGTGAACACCCAGTAATCGGTGTTGTAAAAAATGCTTCTAACGCGAGGGTCACAGGATAGGCAGCCTAACATGAAGTTTGCCATGTGTGCCAGAGTCCCAACATGTAAGAATTCCCTCTCCTCACTGGCCTGACTCTCCATTTCCTCCTCCTCCAAGTCCTCCTCTTCAGCCCATACACGCTCAAGAGTTAAGGACTGAGCACTGGTACTCTCTACTGTCTCGCCGACATTCTCCTCCTCTTCATCCTCATCCCCCTCCTCCGATACGCGCTGAGAAACAGACCGGAGGGTGCTCTGGCTATCAAGCGACGTATCTTCCTCCACCGTCTCTTGTGACAAGTGCAAAGCATCCGACTTGATGCTGAGCAGTGAGTTTTTCAACAGGCAAAGCAGCAGGATGGTGAGGCTGATAATGGCGGCATCGCCGCTGACCTTCTGTGTTGACTCCTCAAAGTTGCTCAACACCTGGCAGATATCAGACATCCACGTCCACTCCTCATTGTAGACTTGAGGAATCTGACTGACCTGACTACCAGTTCTGGTGGAAGTTGACATCTGGCAGTCTACAATCGCTCTGCGCTGCTGGTAAACTCTGGATAACATGTTTAATGTCGAATTCCATCTTGTGGGCACGTCGCACAACAGTCGGTGAGCGGGCAGTTGTAGGCGGCGCTGCGCTGCCCTGAGAGTGGCAGCATCTGTGGTCGACTTGCGGAAATGCGCACAGATGTGGCACACCTTGGTGAGCAAATCAGACAGATTGGGGTATGTCTTGAGGAACCGCTGAACTATTAGATTGAACACGTGGGCCAGGCATGGCACATGTGTCAGTCTGCCGAGTTGCAGAGCCGCCACCAGGTTACGCCCGTTGTCACACACAACCATGCCTGGCTTGAGGTTCAGCGGTGCCAGCCACAGATCGGTCTGCGCCGTGATGCCCTGTATCAGCTCTTGGGCAGTGTGCCTTTTGTCAGCTAAGCTCAGCAGTTTGAGCACCGCCTGCTGGCGCTTACCCACGGCACTGCTGCTGCGCCTAGAGCTACCGACTGAAGGCGCCGTGCCCACGTATGGTAATTCAGAGGGGGAGGTGGAGGAGGCATAGTACGTCTGAGAGACCGTGAACGAGGTAGGCTCCTCAATCCTCGGTGTGGGCAGTACATGAACGGCCCCAGGGTCAGTCTCGGTCCCAGCCTCCACCAAGTTAACCCAATGTGCCGTCAGTGAGATATAGTGTTCCTGCCCGGCATCACTTGTCCACATGTCCGTGGTTAGGTGGACCTTCTCAGAAACAGCGTTGGTCAGGGCACGGATGATGTTCTCTGACACGTGCTGGTGTAGGGCTGGGACGGCACATTGGGAAAAATAGTGGCGGCTGGGGACCGAATACCGAGGGGCAGCCACCGCCATGAGATTGCGAAAGGCCTCGGTCTCTACCAGCCTATAGGGCAGCATCTCCAGGCTCAGCAATATGGAGATGTGGACGTTGAGGGCTTGGGCATGTGGGTGGACTGTATTTCCTCTTGTGCTTCAGCATCTGCTGTAAAGACAGCTGAACGCTGCGCTGGGACACATTGGTGGACACTGTGGAGGATTGTGGAGGCGAAGGTGTGGTTTTCCGGCGGGAGGCGCTCGTGCCGGGGTCCTGGGCAGGGCTTGACTAGCAGAGGCAGCGAGTGACACAGGGGAAGGAGCAGTGGTGTGACCCGCAGGAGGTGGTGAACGGCCTTGGTTCCATTGAGTGGGGTGTTTAGCACTCATATGCCTGCGCATGCTGGTGGTGGTTAGGCTAGTAGTGGTGGCACCCCTGCTGATCCTGGTGTGGCACAGGTTGCACACCACAGTCCGTCGGTCATCCTCACTTTCTTTAAAGAACCTCCAGACTTGCGAACATCTAGGCCTCGCCATGGGAGCTTCACTACGTGAAACAGTTGCTGCTGATGCACCAGCTCTGGCCCTGCTTCTCCCTCTGGCCACACCATTGCCTCTTCCAACCTGTTTTGGTGCAGCACTCGCCTCCGCCTCAGAAGCACTGTCTTCACTCGGCTTATCAACCCAGCTTGGGTCAGTCACCTCGTCATCCTCCGATTCCTCAGTCTGCTCCCCCCTCGGACTTCCTGCCCTGACAACAACTTCACCACTGTCTGACAACCGTGTCTCCTCATCGTCCGACACCTCTTTACAAACTTCTTCCACTAACTCAACATTGTCATCATCATTATCACCCACAGACTGCGACAGTTGGAAAACTTGGGCATCGGGAACGAGGTCAGCAGCAACCTGAGAAGTGGTTTGTGACTCTGGGAAGGGTCCAGAAAACAGTTCCTCAGAGTATGCCGGATCGCATTCCAAATTTTCCTGGGAGGGGGCAGACTGGGGGGAAGGAGGTTGAGGTGGAGGAGCCAGAGGAGTGCTCCCTTGGGTAACGTGGGTGGACTGTGTGGAAGACTGACTGGTGGACAAATTACTTGCAGCATTGTCCGCAATCCACGAGATCAGCTGTTCGCACTGTTGTGGTTTCAACAGTCCTCTACCACGTGTCCCTGTAAGTTGAGACATAAAGCTAGGGAGTGTAGCTCTTTGGCATTCCCCTGCTCCCTCATCAGCAGGTACTGTCTCACCCTGCCCTCGACCCTTAGCCCTGGGGTTCAACATTTTCTGTATATAAGTGTATTATATAAAAAATAAATGGGCCTGCTGTACTGAAACACACAAACTTGTTCAGTCTGGTTGGATTAAGTGACGTTCAGAAAGTGTCACCTGGACAGAAAATACGGATTGGAGTGAGTGTACTGAACTGTGACACACAGAATGGTTCCACACTGCTGTGTGAAATGGATTTGTATCACTGAGCTAAAACAACAAAAAAACTATTTTTTTTTTATTTTTTTTTATGTATTTTTTTTGTAGTTTTGTTTTTTTTTGGAACATGACGTGCAGAAACTATCGTAGAGCTAACTGACACCCTGCTGACGGTGGCTATTTTGACTGCCACCCAGACAAATGTCCCACAGAGATTTTTGGGATCAAGCTATATACGTGACAGCAAAAGACCTGGTTGTATTAAGTGACGTACAGAAAGTGTCACCTGGACAGAAAATACGGATTGTAGTGAGTGTACTGAACTGTGACAGACAGAATGGTTCCACGCAGCTGTGTGAAATGGATTTGTATCACTGAGCTAAAACAACAAAAAAACTATTTTTTTACATATTTTTTTGTAGTTTTGTTTTTTTTGGAACGTGACGTGCAGAAACTATCGTAGAGCTAACTGACACCCTGCTGACGGTGGCTATTTTGACTGCGACCCAGACAAATGTCGCACAGAGATTTTTGGGATCAAGCTATATACGTGACAGCAAAAGACCTGGTTGTATGAAGTGACGTACAGAAAGTGTCACCTGGACAGAAAATATGGATTGGAGTGAGTGTACTGAACTGTGACAGACAAAATGGTTCCACGCAGCTGTGTGAAATGGATTTGTATCACTGAGCTAAAACAACAAAAAACTATTTTTTTTTAAATATATTTTTTTGTAGTTTTGTTTTTTTTGGAACGTGACGTGCAGAAACTATCGTAGAGCTAACTGACACCCCGCTTATGGTGGCTATTTTGACTGCGACCCAGACAAATGTCGCACAGAGATTTTTGGGATCAAGCTATAATCGTGACTGCAAAAGACCTGGTTGTATTAAGTGACATACAGAAAGTGTCACCTGGACAGAAAATACGGATTGTAGTGAGTGTACTGAACTGTGACACACAGAATGGTTCCACACTGCTGTGTGAAATGGATTTGTATCACTGAGCTAAAACAACAAAAAACTTTTTTTTTTTACATTTTTTTAGATATTTTTTTGTAGTTTTGTTTTTTTTTGGAACGTGACATGCAGAAACTATCGTAGAGCTAACTGACACCCTGCTGACGGTGGATATTTTGACTGCGACCCAGACAAATGTTGCACAGAGATTTTTGGGATCAAGCTATATACGTGACAGCAAAAGACCTGGTGGTATTAAGTGACGTACAGAAAGTGTCACCTGGACAGAAAATACGGATTGGAGTGAGTGTACTGAACTGTGACAGACAGAATGGTTCCACACTGCTGTGTGAAATGGATTTGTATCACTGATATATAACATAAAAAAAAGGGGGTTATATATGGCGATAGCTGCACTACTAGTGCCAGCCAGCCAAGCCAGGAGACAAAAAAAAATGTCTTGTAGCCCTTAGAAGGGCTGTTGGGTTCTTTGTGGGTGAGTCCTGCCTAACACAGAACTAAATGCAGGCCCTAACACTCTCCCTGAAATGCAGCAGCTCTATCCCTAACGACATCCAGACACCATCTGAGCCGAGCACCGCGGCCAGTCACTAGTATATTCCAGGGTCACCTGATCAGGCCAGCCAACCCCTGCTATCGACATGTAAGGGCCCCACGTGATGCTGGGTGTACCGCAGAGTCTCCTGGCTTGTGATTGGCTGAGTTTATAGGCGCCAAAAATGCACGATGCGGAAGTTGCCATTTCCTCGAGCATGGCGAGATACTCGTCCGAGCAGCGAGCACTTACAAGTACCCTAATACTCGAACGAGCACCAAGCTCGGACGAGTATGCTCGCTCATCTCTAATAATGATATATGAAGAGTAGTAGCAATGTACATGAAACAGAAACATAATAAGTAGGGATTTTTGTGTGTTGAGAATTTATTTTTTATAATATAATCAGTATTACAATAGAACCGGAATAAATATAGCAAAACTTTTATTTCTAGTTTAAATGTAAATATATATTATTCTTAAAAAAAAAACCTTTAGACCTCTCCTTCAAAAAATACTTGAAAAAAAACCTACTATATTTGCCTTTTTAAATTAAAAAAACATTTGGTTTACATTTTTTATACAGTATTATTTCTTTAATCTCTTTTACTAAAAAAAAGTTAGTAAAAAAAGGTATTGTCAGTATGATATAAATGTACCTTAAAGGGAAATTTTCTTGTTTTCAGTCCTAAAATCATTATTATAGAGATACAAAACCAATAGTTTCTACTTTTTTTCTACAAAGTTTCTACTTTTGCAGAAAAAAAATATTCAAAGATCTATAACATTTTTATTGTAAACTGATGGATACACACAGAACTCTGCAGACACAAATAATAAAGTAAATACAATAGTGCCGTTCTCATAATAGAAAATGTACTAATGCTATTGCTACCTTATAAATGTGATAAATGTGAATATTTGAAAATGCATTTTGTACAAAATCAGATGCCTCCTGGATAGTATTGAATGATGAATAAGTATATTCCTGTATGAATCCCTTCAGCAAATGGCCTTTTATTAAGGTCAAATATTTCAAATTTTGATAAATCAGTCCAGAGCCTCTGCTACCATTTTTTTGCAACTGAGTTCCAATATTTTTATTTTTTCTAAATTCTTTATTTATAAGGTTTCAATATAAGGAAACATAAGAGTGCTACAACCAGGCTTAATGACCATCATTGACATAGTTACAGTTGGTAATAAAGGCAAGTCATCAATAGCGGTAAATTCAATACTCTCATACATATATAGGTAGAAGCAGCAGAAATAAACAATACAGGGAGAATACTTGTACAGTAATAACATAACATTACAATAACTGAGGAGACCATGAAGGCGACTACTTCAATTAACATGTTGAAGAAGAGCATCTGATGCCATGAATAGGATTGTTAGTGTGAGTATGGGTAATGTCCCTGCTCAGAATATCCCAGATAACCTGATGTAAGAAGAAAGTTATGTAGATGTGGTCTTAATGAAATTCTGATAATAAGTCAACCAGGGTTGCCATATCCTCAGAAAGGCTGACCTATTATTTCGGTCCCAGCCTATCATCTCCTCCATGCGACAGATTTGTTGCACTTTGTCCATCCAAACCGCAACAGTAGGCTGTTCCGGATTTCTCCATTTAGTTGGAATAATGTATTTGGCCTCAGTTAGGAGATGGGTAGCTAGATTGTTAGCGGAGGGTGTAAAGTTCCCTTGTGGTTTCCACAATAATAGGAGGGGGGTGAGATGGATAGATTTGTGTTACATATCTTGTTACTAATATGTGACTCAACCTCTTTCCAGAAAGAAGTAAGTTTGGTGCATGACCACCAGATGTGTGATAGGGATCCAGTGTCTCCCTGACATCTCCAGCAAGAATCATCTGAGAGGATATGAGCCCTGCAGAGAAACTCCGGGGTGCGATAGCAGCGAGACAACACTTTAAAGGAGTTCTCCTGCAATCTCACACACCTTGAGAACCCGTGTGAGTGGCTAAGAATAAATTTACACTCCTCCTCTGATAATTCAAGTTGAAGTTCCCTCTCCCATGCTATCAAGTACGTTGGTTTTTCTTTGGCTTGATTTTGAATGAGGTAGGTATAGAAAATTGACAGGCACTTAGGAGGCAGTGTAGGGAGGAGGATATAATTTTCTAACCGCGTAGGGTCTGGATATTTAGGTTAGCGAAAGAAACCCATTTACCAGGACTCTAGCGGTGGGAGATCTGTATAAAGAGAGAATAGGAGATATAAAAGAGGTTGGGAAACCAAAATGTTGTAGTGCCCTTTCCATAAAGTACCAGTTGACTCTATTGAAAGCCTTTTCGGCATCTGTACCGATTAAGACTAGGGGTTTTCTGTATTTCTTGGCGTAATATACGGCATGAAGTACCCTACTCACATTATTCCTTCCTTCTCGGCCTTTTATGAATCCCACCTGCTCTTCTCCAATTAAGTGAGGAAGTAATTTAGCCCACAATTTGACATCTACATTAAGTAGGGAAATTTGCCTATAACTACTACATTTAGATAGATCTTTCCCTTCTTTTGGGAGAATAGTAATATGGGCCATCAAAGCTTGTGGGGGAAGGGAGTTTCCCTGGAGGAGTGAATTACACCATGACACAAAATGAGGAAGCAGAGTTTTCTTAAACTTTTTATAGTATACGATGGTCAGACCATCTGGTCCTGGGCATTTCCCCCAAGGGCACACTAGTGATTACTCTCCAAGCTTCCTCAGGTGTGACTGGCAATAATAGGCCCGATTTGTCCACTTCAGAAAGGGTAGGGACCTGTATGGAGGCAAGGAAAGCATCTGTTTTTTGAATAAGTTGACTAGGTTCCAGGGCTGGTAGGTTATATAGTGAGGAGTAGAATTTTGTGAATTCTTCTGCTATGGTGGGAGTGGAAGTGTGGGTTGTCCCCTGAGCAGACTTAATAGAGGCTATGAAAGCTTTATTTCTTTGGCCTTTAATCATCTGCGTGAGGAGTTTAGAACCCCTGTCCCCATGAAGATAGAATTTGTATCTAACAGCTCTAAGAGATTTGGCGGATATAATGTTTAGTAGGTCTTTCAATTGGGAACGAAGTTGAACTATATCTTTATAGGTGGATTCAGTAGATGAGAGTTTATTAAGTCTGCTTAACACTGATATTTGGGAAAGTATTGAATCTATTTTAGCTGACCTTTGTTTGTGGACCCAAGCTCCTAAGGAGATGAGTTCGCCTCTGATATAAGTCTTGTGAGACTCCCACAGTATGGGTTTAGCAATATGTGCAGTGATATTTAAAGTGAAAAAGGTTTCCAATTTCTCCTCTAGGTTATTTTCCAATAAGGTTTCATTTAACCTCCAGGTCCATGTTTTAGGGGGGATTTCTTTTATTTGGAAGGTTATAGAAACAGGTGCATGGTCAGATACTGTGATTTGACCAATAGCGGATCTTTTAATAGAGCCTAGAATATGGCTGGATGTTAATAAGTAATCTAGACGTTGGTGGGTGTCATGCACAGCCGAGTAAAATGTATAGTCCTTCTCAGTTGGGTGTGCCACTCTCCAACCGTCAGATACTTGATGCGCTGCAAGTGAAGCTTTAAGTCTGCGCATCTGTTTAGCCGAATATTTGGGGATGACTGAAGTAGAGTCCAGGGGGTGGTCTAGGACCACATTGAAATCTCCTCCCAGCAGGAGTAAACCCTCTCTAAAAGAGTGTAGAGTATTCAACGTGTCAACCAACCACTTAATTTGATGGGTATTGGGTGAGTATATGTTCGCTAGAGTAACTTTCACGCCATATAGAATGCCTTTCAAAAAAACATACCTCCTGTCAGGATCTATGGTTTGGGCCAAAAGCTGGAAAGGAGTGTTAGCTCCTATTCCCACTGACACTCCGCGGGAAGCAGAAGAATAGGTACTATGGTACCATGTAGGATAATATTTGGAAAAAAGGGCAGGTGTGCAATTAAGTCTAAAATGGGTTTCTTTTATAAATAGCAGGTCTGCCCTCTCCCCCCTCAACATGTGAAAAATCTGACTACGTTTCTGAGGGTCATTTAAGCCATTAACGTTCCATGAACATAGTTTAATCAGTGCCATACTCCCACGACAAGAAACATGCAACGCCTCTATTGTAGTGCATCACGATGTGTCGTCTGCCTTTCAAGGTCCCTAACATATAACTATAAACATAACCAAGTTGCCCCGTAGGGGGCACAAAACATGTCAGGAAACATATAAGCAAATTGACTGACAGATTATATGTAAGGGGGGGAAGATACAGTGAAAAACACATAGCCACAGTGTAGCCATGTCCACAGCTCTCTCAGCCTTGTTAGAACCCACGGCGAGTGAGGGGGGGGGTCACCAAACAAGCCCAAAAGAGGGCCATAGAAAGGCAGTTAGCAAGCGAGTCTCCCCCTCTCCCGCGGTCAGGTCCGAGCTGTGGGTAGGGAGTGAGTGAAAAGTACCTGTAGACTGGTAAGTAAATGCAAAAGTAATATGAAAACGAAAATGATAATGATAACATGGGCATGACTCTATCTTAGAGAAAAAATAGAAGAAGAGTTCAATAAATACTATGGATGCAGCGATAGGTATACTTATCGCATCCCAGATGTTGTTAGGTTGCGGCATCCAGTCCCTGAGAGGAAAAACTTAAAGAGGATCTCTGCTGGAGAATAAAAATGAGTTCAAGTAGTCGCTGGGTCCCCTTGGCGCTTCTTGGACTGCGGGGACTTGAATTTTTTAACCACTTGCCATTCTTCTGGAGTGGGTAACCGTGGAATCTTGCAGTTTCCCGGGAGAGGCAGCCATGATGGGATGTCTAGCGGTTCAGACTGTAGAAGAGGCCAGATTTTCCCCAGGTCATCTGGATGACGGATGTTGATCTGTTTTCCATTGATGGAAGTACTGAGGCCAAAGGGATAAAGCCATCTCAGCGGGTGTTTTCTGGCCCTCAGGAGGTCAGTAAGAGGTTTCAGCAACCTACGTTTGGCTAGGGTGCTGGCGGCCTGGTCCTGGAAGAGCTGGATCTTATGATTCTCGAATAAAATGTCACCTTTATTCCTGGCTGCATTCAAGATGGCGGCAGTATCCAAATAGTTCAATAGGCCGCAAATTACATCTCTCGGCTCTGTGCGCCCTTTTGATGATGATAGAATCAACTTTTTCTTGGCCCAGAAGAGATGAGAAAATACTCCTGACCGTATCTTGAATGGCATCCACCGGAACCGATTCAGGGATCCCCCGCAGGCGAATATTCTTTCTGCGACTTCTATTTTCTTGATCTTCCAAGTGTAAATATGCTGCATTCATTTGGTCTCTCATCTGATCCAGGTTAGTCTGCATAGCAGCACTATGTTTAATGACCACTGTCTGAGTTTTCTCTAGGGTCGCCACTCTGTGAGCCATATGTTTAAGATCTGACTTGATGTCAGCCAGTTCCCTCATCACGGGTTCAAAAGCCACAGCTAGCGATTCCTTAAGGAAGGTTCTAGTGATAGGAAAGGAATCTTGTTCACCGTGCGCTTCCGATGGTGTGCAGGAGCTCCCGTCATCTGAATCCTCCATGTAAGTAGGTGCAGCTGCCGCCTCCAGTGCCATCTTGGATCGGCCTGCCGGAGAAGCAAGTTTCTTTTTTAGAAATTTGTCCAAGTTGGCTTGACCTCTGCTGTTCCGATGGGGGTCTAGGGTCTCCCTGGACTTCTCCTTGTTCGGTTTGCCCATGTTTGAAGCCTGTAATTACCCAAAAGATAGCTATATTGAGAGACGTGAGCAGGAGCTCCCTGCTCAAGCGTCCATCTCCCGCCACGACTAAGCCAAGCAAATTTACAGTATTATGCTGCAGGACAACAGCCCCCAAAATACAGCCACCTATCTTGAAGAACAAGGAGTCATTGAAGTGATATATTTCCTACAGAGCCCTGACCTCAAAATCATCTGGTCTTGGATTACATAAAGAGAAAGAAAGATTCTGTGGATGCAAGCCTACATCCACAAAAGATCTGTGGTTATTTCTCCAGGATGTTTGGGAACAACCTCCTGGCAAGTGTGCCTAGAATAAATAATGCTGTTTTGAAAGCAAAGAATGGTCACATCAAATATTGATTTAATTTAGATTTCTCTTTTGCTCATTCACTTTGTATTTTGGTAATTTATAAAAAATGAACTATTAACACTTTTACTTTGCAGCATTTTTTTTCAAAACCTCCTAAAACTTTTGTACAGTACTGTAATTTCAAAATCTACAATTAAAAGTGACATTTTCAGAAGGGTTTTTCCAATTTTAATATGACAGGTGACTAAACCACACTAATGAAACACAAAAGAAAGCTTTAGGAGTCATTGTTATTTAGGCTACTGTATCTGGATATAACTTAGACTCAGATTATTACTAGTGTTGGGCAAATCAAAGTGAAGCGAATTGAATTCGATACAAATTTAAAAATTTCAGGGAAACTTTAATTCGCAATGAATACGAATTTACTTTAGCTTTGCTTAATTTTTTCCTAAAAAACACGTGTTACAAAGTGAAAGTAAGAAGCCCAGTAAGTAGATGTTATCAATTCCATTATACAAAGACTCTGCATCAGAATTAATCTCAACATCCGTTCTGATATATAGGCTCGTCTACATAGTTAATCTTCTGCCCCATTAATAATAAATCTGTTCAGTTATACATAGACATACGGTGCATCAGACTCATTGTCAGCAGGAATTGCCTGGAATTATGCACAGGAATTCTATACAGAACTAGTTAATTTGTCTGCTCATGCAACAGGAGAGAAGCAGGAGAAGCATGAAGAGAACAATTTGCTGGAAGGCGTCAACTAAGACAGCGCCGATGACCTTGATAGACTGTGCCAGTATGCAGTGGAGATGGAGGCAGGGAGTCTTTCCAAGTCCCTTGAGCAAATGGCCAGATGCATGCTGAGTTTCTTATGTAGTGACAGCTGCACAGCTGCATTATCACCATTTGGCAGAAGGATGACTGCTGGCTCTCCACAATGTTAGACCCTCACTACTGGTCCAAAATGGGGGCCTTTTTTTACACCTTTTAAAAGAGAGAAAAAAATTCAACTAATATTGAGACATCCTTTGTACTGTAGTTGATTGGTCACTGCCTACGTGCCTCATTGCCCATCCTCACAAAGATATAACCATGGGGACTCTCTTCATGACTGCTCAAGAGGGGTGGGAGTTCAGAAGCAGTACTAGCTCCATCAGCAGTAACTTAAGTCTTGAGTCTCTGATGAGCAATTTTCTTCACCCGCCTACTGAAGAAACCACCTAGCAGCAGCAGGACATGGAGCAGAACCTGAACCAGCATGTGGTGGCATACTTGGACTGCAATCTGTCAACCCAGATCCAAGATCCCCTGGACTACTGGGCATCCAAACTTGAATTGTGGTTGCAACTGGTCAAGTTTGGCCTGAGCATGCTTTCCTGCCCAGTGTGGCATCAGGGTGGGTGTTTAATGTGGCAGGTGGCATAGTTACCCCAAAAGAGAGCTCACCTTTCAACCTAAAATTTTGAGAGACTAACCTTTATAAAGATGAATCAGGCCTGGATCAGCTAGGATTTCCAGATACCGGTGCCTAATACAACAGACTAGATCATTCTGGCAGTAATGATCTGACTATAGCATGCTGTCCACACCAGAACATTGTAACAAATGGCCCGTTACTTCTCACCACATGCTGCTGCCGCTATTCTGCACCTGCCTGATGCCACATGCCTGCAACCTCTACTGCCATCTGCCCTTACTGTGATCTGTGACCACCATCTTGTGTTCTTAGTGCCACTGCTGTTGCCCTCCCTCTTCACTCTGTTATGGGGTCACTATTGTGAATCTTCATGATGTTGCCACCCTCATCAGTCTATTACGGGGACACTTGTGTCCCTGTTTGGCCATGTTGACATCACTGTTTATTTTTCCTTTCTTCTGATCCATCAGAAGAACTGAAAAATCACGAAAAATGTTGTTTGAGAGTCCAGAAGGCCTTTATCACACGATCAGTATTTTGAATCAGGATTTGATCATGATTTGGAAGTCAAGAGCAGGGCCGGCCTTTGGGGTGTGCGACCCATGCGGTTGCACAGGGAGCTTCACTCCCGGCCAGTTAAGGGGGCGCCCTTCCAGAGCCTTCCCCATTGTCATCAGGCCACTATGCGTACTTGAATTTTGGGACACTTCAGGGTTAAGTCCACACCAATAAATTAGACCTGATGCTAACATTGACCTGTCCGGAGAGATATAGTTATATATGTATTTAGAGGTTTTATACCGCTTTAATTTTATGGATATATGTGTAGCAGCATTTATTAATTTATTGCACTTTGGCACTTAAGTATTTCATATTGTTTTGCACATGTTGTGATTATATATGATATGCACTGGATTACTACTTTTTATTTATTGTTCACTCATTTTTTGTGTGTATTAATTATTTATTTTCACATGTCTGTTTAACTATCTGAATAGTGGAATATTTGTATTTATATAATTATTTAGTCATGAACTACACTGAAGTTTTATTATTAATTTATATATATTAAGTACACTTGACTATATGTATTATGTATTGATGACCACTTTTCACTTTGGCACTTTAATTATATAGCTTTGCTGCGCTTATGTGTCTTCCCATCTTGTGGCCTTAGTGCGCATGTCCGTTCGCCTGACCGCGGCCCTTCGGCTTCTTTTACCATGGAGACAGGACGCAGGAAACAGACAACCAGTGCGCGATTGCGCGCAGGGTTGCCCTTCCCCTGGTCAGTCTCGGAGAAAGGGCGGAAGTGGCTTTGACGCGGTCGGCAGTAATTGGCCATGCGCCGTTGTTATAGGCCATTTTATGTCACATGTTGGATTTGCCTTTTTCTATTGGGTGACCTCTCCGATAAAGTATTCTCGCGATAACCCCATAGTCTCTCCTCCTGACGAAGCCAACGCGAAACGCGTGTTGAGGAGCTGCACCAGTCCATCACTTTTCTCGGTATCTGGGTATGTAATTTCATTATATCAGGATTAATAGTACTTTATCTTGGCCACTTGTAGATCACAACATGCATGTACTGGTTTATAGCATTCCTGGTTATAGTTGCAGGTTACTCCCAGTATAGTAAATAGGTTATTTTATGTGCCTTGATATAGTATTCAGCATTTTGGCATATTGTCTGTATTAGAGATGAGCGAACTTTTGAAAAGTTCGATTCGGCTGATTCGCCGAATTTTACAAAAAAATTTGCTTCGTGACGAATTACTTCGCCACGAAGCACATTGTTTTGTAAGTAGTGGTGCAATGACAGGGAGCTGCGATAGTGCCGCCCCCGTCATTGTACCCCTCAGATGCCATGTTCATACATGACCGCGGCATCTGAGTGCAAGAAAAGTGTAAAATTAACATAAAAAAAATAAAATCATACTTACCTCCTCCATTTGCTCGCGACAGGCCAGCCGCCACCATCTTGCTTAAAGATCTGGCGCGAAATCTCGCGCAGCGCGAGATTACATCATCACGCTGTCCGGTGTGGTGACGTCATACGTCACTACGCACGGGATTTTGGCCGAGATCTTCAATCAAGATGGTGGCTGGCGGCCCGTCGCAAGCAAATGGAGGAGGTATGTATGGATTTTTTTGTTTTTTACAATATTTCAGGTTAAATCGATTCGCTGACATGAAGCACGAGAAAATTCGGCTTCTAGGCAAATCAAATTTATCCTGAAATTCGGATTGAATTCCACTTCGCTCATCTCTAGTCTTCATATGTGATGTCAGACATTTCTTGGACTCGTTTATGAGCATTTATATTTATGCCTTTGCTATAACTATCATATATAGGTTTTATATGTAACATCACAGTGACGTGTTTAGTGCTCTTTCAATTGGATTCCCTACCAGTATGTATTATTGATATTAAATTTATATTTTTATAGTATTTAATAAAATATATAGATTTTAATGGAATATTGAGAATACTTGGTTTCTTTTTTGGTGTAATTTACTATTATAGAGTATATACCTGTTAATAGTGTTGTGTATTGTAGTGGACAATAAGTGAAGTGACTTCTGTTACTTGTTCAGTTATTTCTATCACTTATTGTAAGGCAAATACGGGAGTCAAGCCTACTTTCTGAATAAGTATCATGACTAGGTCTGCACCTGTTTTGTGGGTTTGACACTCACTTTCTTTTGGCTCACAATTACCGACCAAATACAGATGTAGCAGCGCTAGCGATCACTGTTTTTGCATAGCGCTGCTAACGAATCACAACTTCTCTTTCACACCTTTCACTCGCAGTAAAAGTAAGCTAATTAGGTGAATTTGTACAAATTTAGTGTACAATGCATAGCATTAGCATACAAATGCGTATGCATTAGCGTACAATGCATAGCATTAGCATACAAATACATATGCATTAGCGTACAATGCGTAGCATTAGCATACAAATTAGTACGCATTAGCATACAATGCATAGCATTAGCGTACAAATCATCAGATGCGTACTCTATTTACGATATTGTTCTGCGCTCATGCGATTCTCCTGTGATCGCTAGCGCTGCTACATCTGTAAGTTAAGTGTGAACTAAGCCTAACAATAATGCACAGTAATTGTATATCTAACAGAAGTAATTCAAACACATGTGTTTGCACTGCCATAACATAAAAGAACCTTTTTTTCCTCCACAACTTTTGTTTGCTTTACTGAAGGCTGCTTTATGCTTTTCTTTTTGGTTTAGCTAGGGTTTAGCTAGGAATGTTGGTGGCCTGCACGATAATATGCACACCCATATATGTGATCTGCCTGTCATTCTGACGCACACAGTAACTCTTTTGCTACTAGAAAGGACTAGCTATTCATATTGCTGCAATGCACAGTTATGTACATCTAGATACATTATCCCCAACGTTTAACTGCAGGCCGGGAAAGACCTGATTAAGCATGCTTTATGACAAATTAGTAAGGAAGCACATTTTTTTGAGTAATTCAGCTAAAACTTCACTCATCTGTAAACATAATCTCTACAACTCCATTGAAAAACAAATCATTGAGAGGAGGAAAATAAAAATAACATTGCTAAATAATGTGGCTGCATAAGTGTGAACACTCATGTGGGTGTGGTTTGTTCAGAATTAGCCAATCACATTTAAACTCATGTTACAAAGTAGTCAGTACACAACTGCCATCAGTTAAAGTTATTCTGATTAATCCCATATAAAGTTCAGCTGCTCTAGTAGGATTTGCTAACATTTAATTTGCATTTTATAGCAAAAGCCATGGTCCATACAACACATCAAATGGATCTCATTGTTGAAAGGTAGCCAGGAGAAGGGTACAAAACAATTTTTAAGTCATTAGCTATACCATGGAACTCAGTGAAGACAATTTGGTAAAACACTAAAGTTACCAAGAACTAGATGGCCCTCAAAAATTTATGAAAAAGTAAGAAGTGAATTGGCCCAGGAGGCTGCCAAGAGGCTTACAGCAACATTAAAGAAGCTGCAGAAATGTTTGGCAATTATTGTTGTGTTGTGTACTGTATGTGACAAAATCTAATATATAACGCTGAGTGTATGTATGTGTGTATGCTTGTCCGCTAAAGGAACCCGCACCGTCGCATTTACAATCACAAAATTTGGCACACAGGTATATGTGTCTAGGAAGGTTTTAGACAGGGTTTCAGCTCCCTAGCACGTACCGTTCTTGAGATAGTCCCTAAAAAATGCATTAGCCAATAGAAGCCTGCAGGTCTTTCTCCTCGTTTCCCAACTGCCAATATCCAGGCCTATGTTTTGCCAAAAGCTACATCAACTCTTCCAAAAGCATGTGGGAAAACGTGTTATGATCTGATGAGATTAGTCCTAAATCCAAAAGGTATGTTTGGTACAAAGCCAACATGGTACATCACTAAAAGAACACTGGGGGACATTTACAAACAGATATACACCACTTTTGGCATATATCTGTCACAGTATGTGTCACAGTCACATGTGTCACAGTCACAGTTTTTCTACAGAGAAAAGTTGATTTTTGCCCCAAATCTGCATTTTTTTCCCCTTTGCCATGTCTATAAAAAAAGGGCAGGCTGGCAGGCCCATCTGATTCATAATTTTTTACGCCTGTTTTAGGTGTAGAAAATGGTCTAAATCTACACCAGCAACAGAGCTGGCGTAGATTTATACAAGTGTAAAGTCCGTCTAAGTTATGTAGTGGCTGACGCCTCTCCATAACTTAGCCAGATGAACCGCCAGTGCAGAAGGGACAAAGACTGGCATCTAAATCACAAAATCATCAATAGAAAGAAGCAGGGTGTAATGATTAGAGGGTGTCTTAGTGCACCTCTTGTTCTTTACAATACCTCTGATGGTGAGTATAGTCTTTTCCAAGGGGGCTACCTCTGAGGAGGGCTGAAACACAAGGGATCGGAACCTAGGTGTGGACCCACTGGACTGACCTCCAGATGGTATGGTACACCCAGAAGGAGCTGGGAGGCCAGAGGCTGATCAGGAGGTGGCAAGCCAAGGTCAGAGTACGGGTTCCGAGGTCAGGGCTGCTGGCAGTATGGGGTAGGCCGTAAATGAGACAAAATAAAACATGGCCTGCCTTTGGGGTAAAAATATAGCAGATTAGACAAGCTATAGGAGTAGATAAAGGTATTGTTATTGGTGATCATGTGATATATAACGGTATACATTTGACTCATTGTCACATATGCCTACTTTGATATTAGACTTAGCTTAGCTTAGCCAAATATTAACCCCTTCAAGCGACAGCCAGTTTAGACAAGATGCCGGAGCCCGATTTTTCAAATCTGACATGTGTCAGTTTATCTGGTAATAACTTTGAAACACTTGTACTTATCCAAGCCATTCTATTTTTTTCTCATGACATATGATACTTCATATTAGAGGTGAATTTAAGTTGATATGTTTTACCTTTATACATTAACAAAAACTAAATTTGCAGAAAATTTGGAAAAATTCGCTATTTTCAAAATTAGAATTTCTCTGCTTTTATGACAGATAGTGATACTTCAAAAAATATTTATTACTTTATGTTCCCCATATGTCTACTTTTTTTTTAAAGGATGTCCTGATTTTATTTATTTATTTATTTTATTTGACTTTATCAATATAAAAAAGAAGATTACAAATATCCAATCTCATCAAATCAAATAATAATTATAACAATATTTTCATTAAGTTAAATTAACCATGCCCAACATCCCACACCACCCACCCGCCCTCCCACCCTGGCGAAGCAAGGGAAAGGGGGAAGAGAAAAAAAAAAGCCCTTACCAAAAAGCCCAAATTCTGTATTACCAAAATTTTATATCTAATTTTTTCATAGGCTTTAACTTTAATTACCAAATTAGTCCAATCACTGATATCTGGGAGGCTTGTAGCCATCCACCCCCGTGCAATAATAAACCTAGCCAACATAAGCACTATATTAACAATTCGAAATTTGTAAACTAAGCCGCTCGGTCTCTCTAAATCTCCCAAAATAGCAACCTGAATATTGAATGGCAGCTGAACCCCAATTTTACCTTCAATGGTACTATAAACACCATGCCAAAATACCTGAACAGAGCGGCAGTTCCAGCATAGATGTAAAAAATCAGCGAAGTCATGGTCACCTTTAGGACAGCTCGAATTAGACTTCCTATGCATCCTAGTAAGGCAGGTGGGGGACAAATAAAGCTGATGTATAAAATGGAATTGTATACTGTATTGTATTAGCTTACAGTTAGTATTGACTGAGCAGCCACTCATGTTACGATAAACCCTATCCTAGTTAACCTGGGAAAGGACTGGAACATCCCTCTGCTATCTCTGCTGACCAGGGAAAGAAGTCCGGGCAGCCATGTCCACAACCAGACCCCTGTATATATTAGCCAACCGAATCCTTTTACCATCCCCTGTGTTTACTAACAAATCAATTAATTCATTGTGTTTTACCGTGAATAATATTGTCCTACCTGTTGACACGAAAGCAGAATACAACTGCCTATACCGTAACCAATTAATTTTTATAACAGCCTCTAGTTGTAAAATCTCTTCATAAGAAAGTAAACTTCCATCCTTAAACACCTGATTGATATAATTTATACCTGACCTTTTCCAAAATGTATCTTGAAATCATTTAGAAAACTCACTCAAATGTGCATTCCCCATATTGGAGTAAACTTTAATGAAGAAAAAATCCCTGAAAATAATTTAAAATTGTCCCATACCTTAACAAGTAGACGAGTCATGGCCTGGCAGGCAGGGCTCGTTCCCCTGCCCAACTGTCCAGACTCAAGTAATTCAAAAATACCAACAAAGCCAGCTTTACTAACTAATTCTGTTAAAACGGGATCAGAATGCCAATCTCTAATCCATAGTAACTGAGCAGACAGATAGTAGCCTTTAAAAAAAGGCACTCCCAGTCCTCCCAGATTATCTGGGTAGAAAAAGTATTTGATTTTCATTCTGACCTGTTTTCTCCCCCAAAATAACTCAATTATCAACCTATCAATAAGAGAGAATGTACAGTTGTCAATACAAACTGGGGCAGCCCTGAACATATAAAGAAATTGAGGGAGAACAACCATTTTGACAAGAGCAATCCTATCGGCCATAGATACCGGTAATTTTAACCAAATCGCTATCTTAGATTTTATCTTTTTAATCAGGGGAGTGATGTTAAGTGAAATAAATTTATCTAACGAGGAGGACACAAATATCCCCATATATTCAAAGGAGTCTGACAAACTCAAAACTCTCACTCCTCCATTGTTACTCAACATAAAATTCTCTAAGGGTAGCAGTATGGTCTTATCCCAGTTAATATCTAGTCCTGAAAGTTTGCCAAACTCCTTGACATTGTAAATAATCTTTGGCAGTGTGTTTGGGGTATCTCCTAAACAGAACAAAATGTCATCGGCATATAACAACATTTTCCCTACATTCCCATTTTCACCAAACCCCACTATGAGAGGATCCTGTCTAAATTTTAAAGCTAAAGGCTCCAAAAACAGATTAAACAATAAAGGAGAAAGGGGACATCCCTGACGCACGCTTCTAAATAACTCAACAAAAGGAGTGAGCACTCCGTTCACACTTATTCTAGCTACGGGATTGGTATACAATAAGCGTATCAGATTGATAAAATACTCTCCAAAACCAAAACACTTCAAGGCAGCCCAGAGGAAATCCCACTCCACCCTGTCAAAGGTCTTGGTAGCGTCCAAAGACAGGATTGAGCAGAGACTCCCCCCACCCACCTGCATACACAAAAATAATCTCCGAATATTGTGTTGTGTACTCCTCCCAGGCATCAAGCCATTCTGATCCGAGTGTATTATATACTTAATTACCTAACGGAGTCTGATCGATAGTGCCTTGGCGATGATTTTAATATATGTATTAAGTAGAGGTATAGGTCTGTATGCGCCAACCTCAGACAAGTCCTTGCCCTTTTTACCTATAAGTACGATAGTAGCCTCTGTCATAGATCTCGGGAGTTTCTTCTCCTGTAGTGATACACTAAATACCTCGATAAGACAGGGCAATAGCACATCTTGATATCTCCTATAGACCTCAAACGGTATACCATTTGAACCCGGAGAAGTATTTCCGTGAATGAAGCCCAGAGCACTCTGCAGTTCATTCAATGAGATTGGCGCATCCAGAGTAGATCTCTGCTCTTCTGACAAAACAGGAAACTCAATATGCCTCAAATATTCCACCATTTCTTGTTCATCTGCCCTGCAATCTGATCTATATAAAGCTTCAAAATAATGAAAAAAGGCATCTCTAATGTCCTCCTGGGTGTGTAGAATCATCCCCATCGGAGATCTTAATGCGGAAATAAAGGAAGAATTCCCTTGATTACTAATAATGGATGCCAACTAGTGATGATCGAGCACCCGGATGTTCGGGTGCTCGGGTGCTCTCGCCGAACACTAGGTGGTGCTCGAGTGTTTGGCCGAGAACCCAAGTGAAGTTTGATCTTAGGATCCAGTTGGCTGTCTGCAGGGAGGTGAGCTAACACCTGTTAGAGCCCCTGCTTCTTGCCGCCTCCCTGATGCTCTTCGCTGAGTGTCCTGGGGGCCAGAATAGTTTACTTAAAAAATTTGAGTGTTCAAACCAGCCGGGTCAACTGAATACTTGAAAATATTAAAATTTCAACCGTGTTAAAAATGGGAATACCCAAACTGACTCTCAGGCAGTAAAATGATGCACTGAAGGCTCCAGCTTTGCCTGGACTGTGACAAAATGGAGGTATTGATGCAGTAATCCAAGAAAGCTCGGAGTTCGATCTGGTGATCGAGCTGGCGGTCTGCAGGGAGGTGAGCTAACACCTGTCGGAGCCCCTGCCTCTCGCGCCTCCCCGATGCTCTTCGCTGAGTGTCCCGGGGCCGGAATCGTTTACTTAAAAAATTTGAGTGTTCAAACCAGCCAGGTAGACTGAATACTTGAGCTCTGAATAATGTAATAGGACTCCATGCTACTGCTGAGCTGACCGTCCAAAAAAATTAAGGGTGACCCACAGATGCCGAGCTGACCGTAAAAAGAATGATATTCTTAATGTGATATTCTGCTGAAGAGCAGACCGGAAAAAAAATTTAATGAAGACATGCCGCTTAGATAAACGTCTGAAACATTAGAAGTGACATGTAGCAGAGCAGAGGGTGTAAAACATTATGGTTGAGTGCCTGCTGGTGAGCTGACAGGCCAGAAAATTATGTTGCAGGCCGAGCTGGTGAGCTGACCGGCTAAAAAATTTGGGTGTAGGCCCAGCTGGTGGATTTCGAGGGCAGCCTAATAAGCAGTTTCATATGATGGAGGAAGAGGAGGAAGAGGACGAGAAGAGGAAGGGGTACATGATAATACAGTGTATTCAATACACCCTAAAAGCCAGATTTAAGCTTCCTTCATATTAAGCCGCTTTACTCTGGTGGAGTACAGAAGTCAGGGGCAATCCAGGCCTTGTTCATTTTGATAAGCGTCAACCTGTCAGCATTGTCAGTTGACAGGCGGATGCGCTTATCAGTAATTATGCCCCCAGCGGCACTAAATACCCGCTCAGACAAAACGCTGGCGGCAGGGCAGGCCAGCACCTCCAAGGCGTAGAGTGCCAGTTTGTGCCACGTGTCCAGCTTAGACACCCAATAATTATACGGCACAGAGGGATCGCTGAGGACGTTGACACGGTCAGCTACGAACTCCTTTACCATCCTCCAAAACTTTTCCCTCCTTGTCACACTAGGCCGCTCATCAGGGTGAGGGTGCTGGCGGGGTGTGTTAAAACTGTCCCAGGCCTTGGAGAGTGTCGCCTTGCCTTTGTTGGAACTGCTGTGTGTTCCCCTCGTCTCCCCTCCTTGGGTGGCCAAGGAACTACGTACTCTGCTTCCAGAGTTGTCAGATGGAAATTTGTGGAGCAATTTTTCGATAATGGCCTTCTGTTATTGCATCATTTTACTTGTCCTCTCCACCACATGAATGAGAGATGGGAAGTTCTCTTTGTAGCGGGGGTTGAGAAGGGTGAACAACCAGTAATCCATGTTGCCTAATATGCGTATAACGCGAGGGTCACGGGAAAGGCAGCATGAAGTCAGCCATGTGTGCCAGAGTCCCAACAGACAAGGCTTCGCTCTCCCCACCAGAAGCATGACTCTCAATATCCTCCTCATCCTCTTCCTCCTCTTCAGCCCATCCACACCGAAGAGATTGTGTAAACGTGGTATGCCTACTCTGTGTAGCGAACCGTCTCCTCCTCCTCCTACTCCTCCAATTGGCGCTGAGAAGACGAATCAAGGGTGGTCTGGCTATCACCCTGTGTAGGGTCTTCCCCCATTTCCACCTCTTCCACACGCAGAGCATTGCCCTTTATTGTGGGCAGCAAGCTTTTTAGTAGACACAGAAGTGGGATGGTTACGCTGATAATGGCATTATCGCCGCTCACCATCTGTGTAGATTCATCAAAGTTGCATAACACCTCACAGAGGTCAGACATCAATGCCCACTCGTCGCTTGTGAAAAGCGGAAGCTGCCTAGAAAGGCGCCGACTGTGTTGCAGCTGGTATTCTACTACTGCTCTCTGCTGCTTACAAAGCCTGCTCAACATGTGTAAGGTGGAATTCCATCGCATGCTCATGTCACACAGTAGTCGGTGAGCCGGCAACCGCAAGCGCTGCTGCAGAGTTTCCCTGCCGGCTGAAGCTATTGGTGACTTGCGGAAATGGGCACACAGGCGACGCACCTTCATCAGTAGCTAAGATAAATTGGGGTAGGTTTTCAGAAACCGCTGAACCACTAAGTTGAAGAAATGGGCCAGACATGGTATGTGAGGGAGGTTGGGCAGCTGCAAAGTTGCGGCCGGATATAACCATGCCTGGCTGTAGGTTGACTGGCGAGAGCCACAGCTCAGCCTGGTCCCTTATGCCATGCCACAGCTCTGCGACAGTGTGCAGTTTGTCACCCAGGCAAATAAGCTTCAGCACGGCCTGTTGCCGCTTACTGACAGCTGTGCTACACTGCTTCCAGCTACTGACAGAAGTCTGAGTGGTGCTGCAAGATGGCAATTATGCATGGGAAGAAGTGAAGGAGGAAGAGAAGGAGGGGTTGGAGCTGCTACTATAGGTGGCAGCGGAAATCCGGATGGAAGTAGGGCCCGCAATCCTTGGCATGGGTAGCACCTGGGCCATCCCAGGGGATGACTCGCTCCCAGCCTCCACAACGTTCACCCAGTGTGCCGTCAGGGAAATGTAGCATCCCTGGCCACATGTGTCATTTGTTAAGTGGACCTTGCCAGTAACTGCGTTGTTCAGGGCCCGGGTTATGTTTCTGGACACATGCTAGTGTAAGGCAGCGACGGCACACCGGGAAAAATAGTGGCGGCTGCGGACTGCGTAACGAGGGACAGCCACCGCCATCAGGCTGTGAAAGGCCTCGGTGTCCACCAGCCTAAAGGGCAACATATCCAGGGCCAGCAACTTGGAAAGTTGCGCGTTTAGAGCTATGGCCTGTGAGTGGGTGGCAGGGTATTTGCGCATCCGTTCAAATGCCTGCAGTAAGGACATTTGAATGCTGCGCTGGGACATTGAAGTGGACGTGCTGGCTGATGTTTCCTGCAAAGGTCCAGGTGCAGGGCAGGAGGCATCTGGGCCTGCCTCTTGGACCGCATGTAACAGAGGGGAAGAGCAGGCAGTGTGACCTGCAGACACAGATCGTGGACCCAGACCTTTTAGGGTGCTTTGCTGACATGTGTCGGATCATGCTGGTGGTGGTCAGGTTGCTGGTGTTTACGCCCCTGCTCATCTTGATACGGCATAGATTACAAATTAAAATCCGTTTATCGTCAGCACTTTCCTCAAAAAAACGCCAGACTGAGGAACACCTAACCCTTGGCAAGGGAGCTTGCCGCAAGGGGCTGCTATGGGGAACAGTTGCGGGCCTGGTTGGCGTGGCCTGCCTTCTCCCTTTTTCCACCCCACTGCCTCTTCCAGCCTGTTGCGCTGCTGTGGATCCCTCCCCCTTTGTACTGCTGTCCTCGCTCGGCTTGCCACCTTCCCAGGTTGGGTCAGCTATTTTGTCGTCCACCACCTCCTCTTCCACATCCTCACTCTGCTCCTCCTCCTGACATGGTGAACTAATAAGAACCTGACTTAACTGCATCTCATCCTCATCCACAACCTCTTGAGACACTAATTGCCCTTGACTTATTGGCAACTATGTCTCATCATCATCATCCACCTTGGGAGAAAATACTTGTCCTTCCCCACCATCATCTTCTTCAGACTGTGTTTGCTCAATAGGTTGGGAAACAGGGTACAATATCTCCTCATGTCCCACTTTAAGCGGCCTTGGCGAGAGGCCAAAGCCAAGGGACGGTGATGAAAAAAGCTCCTCGGAATATCCCAATGTGGGATCTCTTCTTTGCTCAGACTCTGCATGGTGGGAGGAAGGAGGATCAGGGTGAGGATGTGGTTGCCCAGACTCTTGGCTACTGAGACTGGACTTTGTGGAAGAGAGGGTGGTGCTTAACCGACTGGAAGCACTATCACCTGCTATCCAACTGACTACCTGCTCGCACTGGTGTGGCTGAGAGAGTGGTGTCTTGCACCACCCTGCAAACTGTGTCATGAAGCTAGGAGTTTTGGATGACTTTGTTTCTTGGACTCTACCAGCAGGCACAGGTTTACCGCACCCAGAGCCATGGCCTCTGCATTCACCATCAGCAGCACACCCACTGCAGCCTAAATTAACGGTATTAAATGTGACAACGGATGTCAGCTACAGAGACTTTTGAACGGTTGTAATACGCTGTGCACCTAGCGTTACTGACAGGGCACACCTGGGTTTTTTTTGCCATCCAAAAAAAAAGACATATTTCACAATAGACTTTGGTCTTTTTGGAACAGCGACAATCTTTCTACCTACCCGAATACTATCCCTATTGTTTAATTCCCTCCATGAGAAAATTGAACTGCAGCAGCAAATGAGGAACTGCGGCCTAAGTTAACGGTATTAAATGTGACAACGGATGTCAGCTACAGAGACTTTTGAACGGTTGTAATACGCTGTGCACCTAGCGTTACTGGCAGAGCACACCTGGGGTTTTTTTGCCACCCAAAAAAATAAAAAAAGATGTATTTCACAATGAACTTTGGTCTTTTTGGTACAGCGACAATCTTTCTACCTACCCAAATACTATCCCTATTGTTTAATTCCCTCCTTGGGAAAATTGAACTGCAGCAGCAAATGAGGAACTGCGGCCTAAATTAATGGTATTAAATACAGATGTCAGCTACAGAGATGTTTGAACGGTTGTAATACGCTGTGCACCTAGCGTTACTGACAGGGCACACCTGGGTTTTTTTTTGCCACCCAAAAAAAAAAAAAAAAGACATATTTCACAATAGACTTTGGTCTTTTTGGAACAGCGACAATCTTTCTACCTGCCCGAATACTATCCCTATTGTTTAATTCCCTCCATGAGAAAATTGAACTGCAGCAGCAAATGAGGAACTGCGGCCTAAATTAACGGTATTAAATACAGATGTCAGCTACAGAGACTTTTGAATGGTTGTAATACGCTGTGCACTTAGCGTTACTGACAGGGCACACCTGGGTTTTTTTTTGCCACCCAAAAAAAAAAAAAAAAGACATATTTCACAATAGACTTTGGTCTTTTTGGAACAGCGACAATCTTTCTACCTGCCCGAATACTATCCCTATTGTTTAATTCCCTCCATGAGAAAATTGAACTGCAGCAGCAAATGAGGGAACTGCGGCCTAAATTAACGGTATTAAATGTGACAACAGATGTCAGCTACAGAGACTTTTGAACGGTTGTAATACGCTGTGCACCAAGCGTTACTGGCAGAGCACACCTGGGGTTTTTTTGCCACCCAAAAAAATAAAAAAAGATGTATTTCACAATGAACTTTGGTCTTTTTGGTACAGCGACAATCTTTCTACCTACCCAAATACTATCCCTATTAATTCCCTCCTTGGGAAAATTGAACTGCAGCAGCAAATGAGGAACTGCGGCCTAAATTAACAGTATTAAATACAGATGTCAGCTACAGAGACTTTTGAACAGTTTGTAATACGCTTTGCACCTAGCGTTACTGGCAGAGCACACCTGGGGTTTTTTTGCCACCCAAAAAAATAAAAAAGACGTATTTCACAATGGACTTTGGTCTTTTTGGAACAGTGACAATCTTTCTACCTACCCAAATACTATCCCTATTGTTTAATTCCCTCCGTGGGAAAATTGAACTGCAGCAGCAAATGAGGAACTGCGGCCTAAATTAATGGTATTAAATGTGACAACGGATGTCATCTACAGAGACTTTTTAACGGTTGTAATACGCTGTGCACCTAGCGTTACTGGCAGAGCACACCTGGGGTTTTTTTGCCACCCAAAAAAATAAAAAAAGACGTATTTCACAATAGACTTTGGTCTTTTTGAAACAGCGACAATCTTTCTACCTATCCAAATACTATTGTTTAATTCCCTCTTAGGGAAAATTGAACTGCAGCAGCAAATGAGGAACTGTGGCCTAAATTAACGGAATTAAATACGGATGTCAGCTACAGAGACTTTTGAATGGTTGTAATACGCTGTGCACCGAGCGTTACTGACAGGGCACACCTGTTTTTTTTGACACCCACAAAAATAAAAAAAAACGTATTTTCCAATGGACGTTTGAACAATGATAGTAACCCTAACTATAGAAATTCTATCAATACGCAAATGTTATACAGCAAGACGCAAAAGAATTACTGTGGGCTTAACAGCAGAAATTATATCAAAGTATGTCAGGTATATAGTATACAGAGAGTGTCCTACAGCATGCAGCAGCAGCAGCACATGTGTCATTAATGGCAGGCCACCTAGTGCTATTTTCACCACCTTTAAAGTACTCAAGATATCAGTAAAAAAAGGTTTGTGACAGATATAATGGCCCTTATAAGGGCTTTTGGGTCTTTTTGGAGCGATTTCTATCCCTGCCTAGCGTGCTTCTCTCCCTACAGTGTATGTCCCTCCTTGCTGCAGCAGTGCTTGTGGC
Organism: Rhinella marina; assembly: GCA_900303285.1. NCBI lineage: Eukaryota > Metazoa > Chordata > Amphibia > Anura > Bufonidae > Rhinella > Rhinella marina. Next base: position 199,858 of record ONZH01027464.1, on the reverse strand, counting down.
GTTAATGGCAGGCCACCTAGCGCTATTTTCACCACCTTAAATGTCCTTAAATATTTTTTAAAAAAAACGTTGTGCCAGATATAATACTCAGATCAGTAAATAAAGGTTTGTGACAGATATAATGGCCCTTATAAGGGCTTTTGGGTCTTTTCTGCTCATTCTCTATCCCTGCCTATTGTGCTTCTCTCCCTACACTCTCTGTCCCTCCTTGCTGCAGCTCCCCCTGTCTAACACTGGCAGGGTCACATGTCACCGGGTGCTATATAGCACCCGATGACGCGTTCCCGGCCATCCAATCAGTGTAACGCCAATAGCTAACATGATTACTGGCATTACACTGAATGCCATACCTCCCCGCACGCTAATTGGCTAATTAGCGCTCAGGGAGGTGACTCGAGCGTGGCCCCGAGCACCGTCATGTTCAGCCAAATAGTGTATTCGGCCTAACATGTTCGCTCTACACTAATGCCAACAACTTACCAGGTTTACCTGCTTCCTTAAATCCTCTGTAGCCAGAAAAAAATAACTTTTGCTGAGCCTTAACATACAAAAATTCTCGATATATACATTGTGCTTCCACCATGCCCTTCCTCCTATCGTCTGAATGATTGTCATAACAATCCTGCTCTTTTGCTCTTGCCTCATTTCTAAATTCTTCTTCTCTAAGGGCAAATGTCCATTTCAAATATATAATCTTTTTTTATAAATGTGCCTCTAATAAATGCCTTCATGGCGTCCCATACATATTCCATTTTAGTGGAGCCCTTATTAATACACCAAGTTGATATGATGTCCTCCTTTATGAAAAGATGATCTTCAATGACACTAAGCCAATGGGGAGTGATCCGCCTCCCAACTCCACTTTCTTGGCCCCAACCAAGATCTATCTCCAACCTAACAGGAGAGTGGTCAGAAACAGATCTTGGCTCACACACATCTTAACTACCCCACTTACGTAGCTATGGTTTATAAATGCCATATCTATTCTTGACATCGAATTCCCAGTCCTATTACAACAAGAATATGTCTTGGCCCTACCATCTCAAATCCTCCAAACGTCTATGAATCCTTCTTCATCACAGAATTTCGTTAAAGGAGAAGTAAAACTATGACTTTGACCTGGCCGAGCAGAACTAGAATACCTATCAATATCTATATCCATTACACAATTAAAATCACCTATAATGATGGTGGCACAAGTATCCCTCCTATCCATAAATAACAACAATTAACTCAGTATGTGCGGGGAATAGGGCGGCGGGATATAAACAAATGCCAGAATGCAATCTATACTTCCTATCTTACCTGATAAAAAATGTATCTTCCCTCCACATCTGTGAGGTGGGAGACACATTTAAAATCTATGTTCCTATGTATCAATACAGATACTCCCCTAGAATAACTTATGTAAACTGAGTGATAGCTAACCCCCACCCAGCCCTTTTCCATATAATGTGTAGTATCTTGGGTCAGATGGGTTTCCATCAAACCCACAATACCAGGGGGGTGTTTATGAATCATATTAAAGATAGCTTTCCTTTTAATTTTATCCCCCATACCCCACACATTCCAGGCCACTATCTTGACCACCATATTAAATAAAAATAAAAAAAATAAAAAATCCCCCTCTACCCTTCCCCCTGCTCTGCCAGTTCCCAAGCCCTCTCCCCAGTCCCACCCTAACCCTTACCCCCATCCGCCCAATTGTCCCCAGCCTAGAAAACCTGGGAACGCTATTCCAGAACTATTCCCACCACCCCCACGCCACCCCCATATTCTCGATCCAAACATCAAGTTACTTGAAACCCTTAGTATTCATCCATTCCAAAGCCTCCTCCGGTGTTTCAAAAATATAAACCTTTTCCTCAAAAATAACACGGAGTCTGGCAGGGTAAATGACAGAATACTTAATATTCGCCTGTGACAACCTTTTTTTAATTGCAACAAAACTGTGTCTTTTGTTCTGCGTCTCTCTGGAAAAGTCTGGGTAAATGGAGACAGCCATTAAACTGTTACTCTTTCTTTTCTCTCGCCCTTCTCAAAATTCTATCTCTATCCCTAGAACTAAAGATCTTAACTATCATAATTGGTGGTGGGGCGCCAGGCGGTCTCTTGACCGCTTGTAACCGATGGGCCAACTCCAAAAAGAGATGAAAATTGATCCTTCCATAGGTTATCAAGTAACCACGTGTGAATAAAGGTCTCAGGATCTTTACCTTCAGCCCCCACTGGGAGTCCAAATATCTTGATATTATAACGTCTAGATCTATCTTCAAGATCAATAATTTTATCCTTTAATATGCCCCTTTCTTCTTTTTAAACTGCAATATCACTCCTCATGACATCGACTTCACATCTCATATCACGGACTGCTGACTCTAATTCCAAAAAAATCGATCTCACTTTATTCAAATCGTGTCTGATGAGTGATATGTCAGTTTTAACTGACCCCATCTGTGTTGATAAATTCTCAAGGGCCTCATTAGTACGCTTCACCTGCGAAATGATTTCCCCTAGAATATTGAGGCCCTCATTCCTTAATTCAGACTCTTCAAGGGAAATGGCAGTCAAAGATTCAGTTTGTACAGTATCCGCCATAGCACCTTCAGCTAGGAGGTCTAGATTGCTTCCTTTTACACTCTCTCCCTGATCCCGCACCTTCTCAAGTGCGACGTATGCAAATCAAAGTCACATCTATGGTCGCAAACCATTAAATTGAACGTTTAAAGTTCACAAATAGTAGGGCAGTCAAAAGTAACCCAGTCCCTGAGAATGGAAGCGGCTGCTTGCTACAGACAACTCTATTCAAATAGAAAGCCTTGCAGATCCAGATCCAGATGCCTACCCCTACCCTCCTCTTCTTCCCTTTCTTCCTCCTTTTCTTTCCTTTATCTCTTGTTTTCCCATTTCCTTTTCTTTAACTCCTTGATGTTAATAACAGAGAGATATTAAAGTTTGTAAATATTTGTCAAAGGAGGGTCAGGGAGCAGTTCCATTAATGGTTAGTGATTAGAGATTAGTTGATTATCTAGTTAATAACCAGAACAGTCACAGGGCAGTTAAAGACATGTGGCTTCACCTTACACGGTGATTCACCACAAAAGTTACTCAATTCCTACCGCACGGCTGAGTAAGTCCACCAATAGGTCAAACAGTCCGGACACTATTGTAGCGTGGCTACAAGCGTGGCTTCCGACGTGGCTTCAAGCCTAGATGATGACAAGGCAGACCTCACAAAGCCCCATCAAGCGTCCCCCAGCAGCAGGCAGCTAGTCCAGCGAACCAACCAAGAGGAGGAGAGGTAAGCAGGTGAGCAGATGCAGCGGTCCCCCGGTAGGAGCGCTCAGATGCCGGGAGGCAAAACCCAGCAAGACATGGAGCGGGTGGTGGGAGGAGGCGGGCGGAAAGCGGCAAGCCCCCTTACGTCATGCTGCCCCGTTCAACCTGCTTTATGTTTGCATTATTTTGTGTCATTTTATTTTTTCAGGAAGTTAAAAGTCTTTGAAGTTTAGAAACAAATGTTTACATTTTTAAGAAAATTGCCAAAACCCACTTTTTTAAGGAGCATTTGAGTTATGAAGTTAATTTGTGGGGCATACATAGTAGAAATCACATATAAATTAACCCATTATAAAAACTATACCTCAAAAGATATTCAAAATGATTTTACAAACTTTGTTAACCCTTTAGGTGTTTCACAAGAATTCAAGCAAAATGCAAGGGAAATTTTAAAATTTCTTTTTTTGTGTAGATTTTGCATTTTAATCAGTTTTTCCTGTAACACAGCAAGGAATAGCAGCCAAAGAAACTTTAGTATTTATTACCCTGATTCTGCCATTTACAGAAACACCCAATAAGCGGTTGTAACTTACTGTTTGAGCACAAGTCAGGGGAAAAAACAAATGAGCTTGATATTATTAACAGAGGGCAGATTTTGCTAAAATGGTTTTCAGGTGCCATGTCACATTTTAGGTACCCCTAGAAAAAAAACCTAAAAATTAACCCCATTTTGGAAACTACACCCCTCAATGAATAAATCTAGGGGTGAAGTGAATGCTTTGACTCAACTAGTATTTCATAGAATTTAGAACCACATGACTGTGAAAATAAAAAAAATAACTTTTATTTCCAATGTTTCTTTAACCACATTTTTTTTTATTTTTTACAAGGGCTAACAGGAGAAAGTGCACCCCACAATTTATTATGCATTTTTTCCATAATATGGCAACACAATATATGTAGTCTTAAACCACTGTTTGGGGACATGGCAGCATTCTGAAGGGAAGGATCGGCATCGGAATTTTCAAACATATAATTTACTGAATTTGTTTTTAGGGGCCATAACATTTTTTATGTAGCTGTATGAGAGTTTTTTGCAGGATGGCTGTAGTTTTTATTGGTATCATTTTGAAGTACATGACTTTTTATCACTTTTTATACTATTTTTTGTGGAGGTGAAGTAGGCAAAAATGGCAATTCTTTCAATGTTTTTTATTTTTCATGGGGTTCCTCTTCCTGTCATTCTGTAGGTTGATACAATTATGGTGAAATCAAATGTATATAGTTTTTTATGTTTTACTATGTTTTTCAGCATAAAATCACTTTTGTGTTAAAAATTAATAATATTTTGCATGGTCATATACTAAAGTCCATAACTTTTTTATTTTTTCCACCAATGTAGCTGTGTATGGCCTTGTTTTTTTTGCAGAACAGGATATAGTTTTTAGTGGTATCATTTTGGGATACATATGACTTTTTATCATTTGTTATTTATTTTTTTGTGTAAGTGAGGTGACAAAAACAGCAATTCTGTCATTGTTTTTTACATTATTTTTTTATGGTGTTCACCATGTGGGATCAGTAACATGATACTTTTATAGATCAGATCATTATGGATGCAGTGATGCCAATTATATGTAGTTTTTTTATTTTATTCCTTTTTTATGACATATATGAACAGATATGAGAAAAGACAATTTTTATTTTTTCACACTTTTTTCTTTTTTTAAAAAAACTTTTTTATTATCAAGACCCATTTGGATCTTGAAGATCCAGTGGGTCTGATGGCTATACAGTGCACTGCAATAGTCATCATTGTCAGTGCTACAGTTACACTAAGGCTGATCAAAACCTCAGGGTCTGATCAGCCTTAGGTACATGACAGCCTGAACACCTTTGTAAGGTGTCTGGTTGCCATGGCAATGATCCACCAGCTGCAATTGCAGCAGCAGCAGCAGCGGCCTGATGGAAGAGAGAGGGAGCAACCTCCCTCTCAACCCCATGGATGCCACAGGCGGCTACTGATGCGGCATCTATGGGGTTAAACAGCCGAGATCAGTGCCAGCAGTTATGTCAAAATGCAGGAAGGGGTTAATATGCACTTGGATTTACAAAAAAGTATGACATATAGTGGCATACACTGCTCTTGAACCCAAAGAGAAACAAAAAAAGTTGATCAGAGCAAAAGCAATAGAACCTACAGTGCCTTGCGAAAGTATTCGGCCCCCTGGAACTTTTCAATCTTTTGCCACATTTCAGGCTTCAAACAAAAAGATATAACATTTTAAATTTTTGGTGAAGAATCAACAAGTGCAAGTGCGTCACAATTGTGAAGTTGAACGAAATTTATTGGATCATTTAAAATTTTTTTGTAATAATAAAGCTGAAAAGTGGGGAGTGCAAAATTATTCGGCCTACTTGCATTAATACTTTGTTGTGCCACCTGTTGCTGCGATTACAGCTGAAAGTCACTTGGGGTATGTCTCTATCAGCACGTCTAGAGACTGAAATTCTTGCCCATTCTTCCTTGTAAAACAGCTCGAGCTCTTTGAGGTTGGATGGAGAGCGTTTGTGAATAGCAGTTTTCAGCTCTTTCCACATATTCTCAATTGGATTCAGGTCTGGACTTTGACTTGGCCATTCTAAGATCTGGATATGTTTATTTTTGAACCATTCCATTGTAGATTTTGCCTTATGTTTGGGATCATTGTCTTGTTGGAAGATAAATCCCCGTCCTAGTCTCAGGTCTTTTGCAGACTCCAATGGCTTTCTTCTTGCCACTCTTCCATAAAGGCCAGATTTGTGAAGTGTTCGACTGATTGTTGTCCTATAGACAGACTCTCCCACCTCAGCTGTAGATCTCTGCAGTTCATCCAGAGTGATCATGGGCCTCTTGGCTGCATCTCTGATCAGTCTTCTCCTTGTTTGAGATGAAAGTTTAGAGGGATGGCCGGGTCTTGGTAGATTTGCAGTGGTCTGATACTCCTTCCATTTTAATATGATCGCTTGCACAGTGCTCCTTGGGATGTTTAAAGCTTGGGAAATCTTTTGGTATCCAAATCCGGCTTTAAACTTTATCATGGACCTGCTTGGTGTGTTCCTTGGTCTTCATGACACTCTCTGTGATTTAACCCTTTCAGTCCCGGAGATTTTTTCGGCTTTGCGTTTTCGTTTTGCGCTCCCTGCCTTCAAACAGCCAGAATTGTTTTATTTTTCTGTTCACATAGTTGTATGAGGGCTTGTTTTTTGCGAGACAAGTTGTACTTTCCAACGCCACTATTTAATATTGCATATGGTGTAGTGGGAAGCGGGAAAAAAATTCCAAATCGTGTGAAATTGCTAAAAAAAAGCAATTTCGCTACAGTTCTACGGGTTTTTTATTTACAGCGTTCAATGTTCATTAAAACTGACCAGTTACTTTCATTCTACTGGTCAGTATAAATCCGGCGATACCTAATATGTATAGTTTTTCCTGCGTTTTGATAGTGATAAAATAATTATAAAGTTGGCCTTTTTTTTGTTGTTGTCATATCTTGACCCCTATAACTTTTTGGTATTTATGTGTACGGAGCTGTATGGGGGCTCATTTTTTGCAGAGCGATCTGAAGTTTTTATTGATACCATTCTGGGGTGTGTATGACTTTTTGATCACTTTTTAATTTTTTTTCAGAAAAAAATTGGAATTTTTTTAAATATTTTAAAAGTACGGGCGTTTTCGGTCATGGTGATACCTATGATGTCTATATTTATTGTTATTTAAGTATTTATTTTTAATTATACGGAAAGGGGGGTGATTTAAACTTTTACATTTTTTATATATTTTTTAACATTTTTTTAAATTTTTTGTGATTATTTTAAAGCTCAAATATGAGCAAATAGATTGTGGTTTTTATTTTTTCTTTATGAGCAATGAGGGTTTTTTAATTTTGAATTAATGACCGAATTTGCTCATTTCTTATCCTGGCCTGCCATCTAGTGGCCAGAATAAGAATTGCACTTTGAAAGCTGTAAACCTCATCAGCGAGGTTTATAGCTTTCAGATTGTGTACAGACACCCCGATTGGCCACACGGGGTGTCTTTACACCACCTGGAAGCGTACGCTTCCGGGTTTAGACGCAACTAGATGCCGTGATCACATGTGTAAGTCTCTGCTGTTAGAAACAGCAGAGACTTGGCGGCCATGACGCCCACCGCACGTGCGAGCAGGCGACATGTGTCCGCATCGCCCCAGCGCTGTACATGTACAGCGCTGGGACTGTAAGGGTTAAACAGAACCCTTAGACTATCAAAGAGCAGGTGCATTTATACAGAGACTTGATTAGACATAGGTGGATTCTATTTATCTTCATCAGTCATTTAGGACAACATTGGATCATTCAATGAACTTCTGTAGTGAGTTTTCTGAACTGAAAGTAAATGGGCCGAATAATTTTGCACGCCCCACTTTGCAGTTTTATTATTACAAAAAAAGTTTAAACGATCCAATAAATTTCGTTCCACTTCACAATTGTGACCCACTTGTTGTTGATTCTTCACCAAAAATTTAAAATGTTATATCTTTTTGTTTGAAGCCTGAAATGTGGCAAAAGGTTGAAAAGTTCCAGGGGGCCGAATACTTTCGCAAGGCACTGTACGTGTACTTTGTGCCATCTGTATTGACTGACTTTAGTTCACATTGTCACTGCGATCTCATCTGATTAGCTGTACACAAATCTTCCATCAGTGTCTAAGTGTCTCAGTGTATATCTGAGCATATTTGGTTCTTTAACCACTTCCTGACCACCCATTGACTATAAACATCCTGGACGGTCGGGTTTATCGTTGATCAGAATCTTTTGAAATATCTTTTCAGAGCGTGCAGTTGCCGAGTTAGGGATCCAATGTCAGTGTCTGCAGGGTACCCCAAAGAGAGGGCATGGACCGTTCCTGTGTATCCATGCCTTTTAGATCACTGTGTACACCGAGCTGAATGAGGACTGTGTATACACATCAGGAAGCAATGTGCCGCTTTCTGTCCGAGACTGGGGGAGTGCAGGAGCTGCCAGGTGTTCCATTGATCAGCACTACACTGAGGGTGTACAGTGCTATATAATTTTGTATAGTCTCTCAGAGGACTGTATTTCCCCTGTAAATGGGGCTACTATGTCAGCCCCAGTTACAGGAGAAATCAATAGTGAAAAAAATAAAAAAGTGAATTTAAATTTACCTCAGAGGTCTTGTATGACCTTATGGGGGACACAAAGTGTAAAATAATAAAATAAAATTAATAAAGTGTTTTATAAAAAAAAGTTTCACATGTTAAAAAAACTATTTCCCCAATTAAGTCGTTTATGTTTAAAATATAAAAATAAATAAAATAGACATATATGGTATTGCTGCATCCGTGATGGCCAGCTCTATAAAAATATCACATGATCTACCCCATCAGGTGAACAACGCAAAAAAAATGAAACCTTAGCCAAAACAGCTTTTTTCCTTACCTCACCTCCCAAAAAACATAATGTTAATCTATCAAAATGTCATATGTACCCCAAAATGGTAGCAATAAAAACGTCACCTTATCCCAGAAAAAATGAGCCCCCATATAAGACCATAGCCAGAAACATTTTAAAAATATGGCTGTAAGAAAATTGCATAGTTTCTAAAAATGTCATTCTGTAAAACATAAAAAAGACATATTTGGTACTGCTGCATCCTTTACAACTGGCTCTTCAAAAATTTCACATAATCTATCCCATAAACAACTTAAAAATTAAATAAACATTACGCCAAAACAGATTCCTTTAGTCACCTCATCTACCAAAACACATAATATCAAATAAAAAGTCTTATGTAGCCCAAAATAGTGGCAATATAAACATCAACTCATCCCAAAAACAAGCACTCATACAATACTATAGCCTGAAAAAAATGGCTCTAAGAAAATGGCAACACAAAAACATGATTTTTATTTTTTAAAAAAAGTTCTTACTGTTTAAAACATAAAAAATAGACATATTTCGTATCATTGCATTCCTAACGACCGAATCTACAACAATATCACATGATCTACCACATCAAGTGAATGGTGTAAAAAAAAAATAGAAAATGATACCAGATGTTTTTTTGTGAGTTGACTTCCCAAAAATGAGACAAAAAGCTACCAGAAAGCCAAATGCATTCCAAAATGGTGCCATTACAAACTACAGCTTGTCCCACAAAAAATAACCCTTCACGCAACTCAATCAACAAAAAAATAAAAAGTTATCGCCATTACAGAAAATTCCATGGAGGAAATGGGTAGCAAATTGTGGGGGAATATTCTCATGTTAACTTTTGTGAAAAAGAAAGTTTGGGCCTAAAGCACCATTTTGTTGTTAAAAAAATGACATTTTTCATTTTCATAGCCAAGGGTTTTAAATTCTATAAAACGCCTGTTGTCTCAAAAGTGCTTACTACATTTCTTAACCCTTTAGTAACCAGCCTGTTTTGGGCCTTACTGACCAAGCGTTTTTCTCCCTTTTTTCATCGTTGAGTTCCAAGAGCTATAACTTTTTTTATTTTTCCATATATATAGCTGTATGAGGGCTTGTTTTTTGTATGACAAGTTGTAGTTTTAAATGGTGCCATTTTGGGTAAATATAACTTTTTTATTAACTTTTATTAACTCTTTACAGGTGGGAGATGGGAAAAACTGTAATATAGCCACTGCGTTTTTACGTTATAAATTTTACGGCGTTTATTTTTCAATATAAATAAAATAATATCTTTATTCTCTGGGCCAGTACGATTACAGTGATATCAAATACATATAGTTTTTTTTTACGTTTTACTACTTTTTTTGCAATAAAACCCCCTTTTTATAAAGAAAAATACGTTTTTGCATTGCCGCGTCCCAAGACCCATAACTTTTAAATTTTTTTTTCTATGGAGTTGTGTGGGGGCTTGATTTTTTCAGGAAGACTTTTATTTTTTATTGGTATCATTTTGCAGTAAATGACACTTTTTGATCGTTTGTTATTACTTTTTTTTGCAATTTTTTTTATTGAAAAGTGTATTTTCAATGGGAAAAAAGTGTGCGGTTTTTTTTTACTTATAGTGCATTGCATTTTAATTGCAATGCTATTCTAACATTGACCAGCATGCTGCGCCAGAGAGAAAAACATCAGATTCCTGCCAGCATTCACACACATCGGCACCCCATAATCACATTTGCAGGGTGCCGATGGAATACAGAGGGAAACCACCTCCTCTGTCAGCGCTTTACATGCGGTGAGCTCCATTGCCATGGCATGTAAAGCGTTAAGCATTTCTGCCGTTCCGGGCCGTTAGAGTAGGACTGCCGCTCTCATGAGAGAACTGAGCCTGTGCTCCCCGCTGCACGGGAGACCCGTCCAGTGCTTAGACTGGGCCGCCTGAGGCCCCTTAGTTACTGCCGTAAAAAGGCGTATGAGTGGTCACTAAGGGGTTAAAAATTCCTTGGGTAGTGTAATTTACAAAATATGGTTACTTTTTGGGGGTTTTCACTGTGGGAGTACCTAAGGATCTCTTCAAATACAACTTAGCACCCTAGGACTATTCCAGCAAAATCTGCCCTAAAAAATATGGCGCTCTTTGCCTTCTGTGCCCTGCCATGTGCCTATACAGCAGTGTACAACCACGTATGGGGTGTTTCTGTAAACTGCAGAATCAGGGCTCATGCACACAAACGTATTTTCTTTTCGTGTCTGTACCGTTTTTTTGTGGACTGTGTGTGGAACCATTCGTTTTAATGGGTCCACAAAAAAAACGGAAGGTACTCCATGTGCACTCCGTTTCCGTATGTCCATATTTCCGTTCCACAAAAAAATAGAACATGTCTTATTATTGTTCACATTACGGACAAGGATAGTTCTGTTCTATTAGAGGCCAGCTGTTCCCTTCCACAAAATACGGAATGCACATGGACGTCATCCGTATTTTTTGCGGATCCGTTTTTTGCTGAACGCAAAATACATACGGTTGTGTGCATGAGCCCTCAGGGTAATAAATATTGAGATTTGTTTTGTTATTAACCCTTGATATGTTGCAGGAAAGAATTGATTGAAATGGAAAATCTGCGAAATAGGTGAAATTTTTTAATTTCACCTTTGTTTTAATTCCTGTGGAATAATTAAAGGGTTAACAACATTTTTAAAACCAGTTTTGAATAGTTTGAGTGGTGTAGTTTCTAAAATGGGGCATTTATGGGTAGTTTCTATTATGTGAGCTCCACAAAATAACATCAGAACGGAACTGGTCCTTAAAAAAATCAATTTTTCTTTAAAATTTCAAAAATGCTTTTAAAATGGTAAACCTTCTAACATCCTAAAAAAAATAAAATTACATTACCAAAATGATGCCAACATAAAGTAGATATATGGTGATTATTAATTAATGAGTCTATCATAAGGTATAACTGTCTTAAAAGCACATATATTCACATTTTGAAAATAGTGAATTTTTTTGGATTTTTTTAAAATAAAGGTGAAATATATTGACTCAAATGTACCATTAACTTGATGTACAATGTGTCATGAGAAAACAATCTCTGAATGGCTTGGATAACTAAAAGCATTCCACAGTTTATTACCACATAAAGTGACACATGTCAGATTTGCAAAATTAGGTTTGGTCAGGAACGGGGAAATGGTCCGGTCTGGAAGTGGTTAAAGGGATTTTCCACTTTTCTCGCATTATTGACCTTTCAGAGCAGTGGGGGTCCGACTCTTGACGACCCAGCTGTATGAAAAGACTGCAATGCTTGCTATTATGTCCTCTTCATTGTTTACCTGCTCACTGTCAAAACTTCAGTATCAGGCCTCTTTCACATTTTGCAGAACGGAACAGCTGGCCCCTAATAGAACAGTACTATTCTTGTCCATAAAATACGGACAAGAATAGGACATGCTCTATTTTTTTTTTGCGGGCTATGTAACGGAGCAACGGATTTGGACAGCACACGGTGTGCTGTCCGCATTTTTTTGCGGGCCCTTAGAAATGAATGGGTCCGCATTTTTCATGTGAAAAATGCGGATCGGAGCCCGCAAAAACAATGTTCATGTGAAAGAGGCCTCAAGCAGCTATAATTACAGTTCCTCCATCCCACTCACTTGAATTGGAAGGAACAGTTTTAGTTATACCCTGTCCTAATCAAGTGAATGGGACAAAAGACCTATATTTACACTGCCTGCTGATGCAATGCTTATGGCAAGCAGGTAAACAGAGAATGCAGCACTTCATACAGCTGATTTGTGGGGGTGCTGGGAGATGAACACCCGCCCCCTTTTCCTGATCTGATATAGTTGACCTATCCTAAGAATAGTTCATCAATATGGGAAAAACAGAAAATCCCTTTAATTCATCAGTGGGAGTCTAGCTGCAAAGACTCATTACCTCTTGGAGAGTAGCAAAGCACTACTTAGACTCATACACAATGCTATATATGAGTTAGAACACAACACACGTTGCTCATATAACACAATTTGTAGATTTAATTTATTTTCTTTATTTTATATTTTGGTGTTGGCAATGAAGCAAATCTCTTCAACCACTGTTTGCAGCAGACATAACAATGGCTCTCTGAGTCATTTAAAGAAAATTGACCAAAATCAGACAAAATTTTGAATAGAAAGATGAAAGAATCTTTTAGTCTATATACTGTAGTAATTTAGTAAAACAGATCTTTGGTAGAACATATAAATGATAGAATAAGGTCACTGGTTACTATTCATTCGTAGTTATTGAATTTGTTTATATAAGTGAATGGAAAGATGCACTACACAGAAGAGCCATTATGAAAAACATAGCATTCTGAATAGAAACATTATGCAGAGCAATGTAACCATTGAATACATGGCAGCCACGTACAATAACTACTGTTCTAACATTCATTGCCTGTCCTGATAACACCCTTAAGCTACACTAGTGACATTTAGATAACATAATTAAGCTGGCATTGCCATCTAGACCATATGGTAGTAAATAAGACTGAGGTTATTGTATTTACATATATATCATCAATGTAAAAAAATATATGACTATTATATTACTTGAGAAACAAAGTATACAGACCTATACTGCAGCCCCAGTTAAAATTCTATTTTCAAGGTATCCATTTAAAGAATTAATATTAGGTCATTATTCTCTGCTGAGTATTAAATTTAAAGTCTCTTTCAAAATAGCATAAAAATTACCTCGATAAAAAAAGCTAAAAAAACAACTGTCCGTTAAAAATTTGCAGATTACCTTAGAGAACTATGTTTAAAGTTGCAGTTTTTAACAGTGACAACCCCATTAAAGTAACAACCTAACATTACAACTTTAAATAGTGCAAATTAGTTAATTTGAATTATTCTGAGAATGTTTTCTTGTGATACATTGAACTTAATGATAGTGGAAAATTTGAGTCAAAATAATTTATCATTATTCACCTTATTTATTAATAAATCCAACATTTATAAAGAATAATAATTTTTAAAATTTTAATTTCTCTGCTTTTAAGGCAGATAGGGATATAGCATAAAAGAGTTATTACTTTACATATACCATATATCCACTTTCATGTTTATATAATTTTGTAACTGTAATTTAATTTTTTTAGGATGTTATATGGCTTAGAATTTTGGAAGCAATGTTTTTCTTTGTTTTTTAAATGTGAAACTTTAATTTTTACTGTTAAAAACACTTTTATTTCTCCTTTTTGTTTTTGTCCTACTATGGGACTTTAACCCCTTCTACCCCGAGCCTGTTTCACCTTCCTGCCCAGGCCATTTTTTGCAAATCTGACATGTGTCATTTTATGTGGTAATAACTTTTGAACACTTTTACTTTTTCAAGCCACTCTAAGATTGTTTTCTCGTGACACATTGTACTTCATGACAGTGGTAAATTTGAGTCAATATTTTTCCTTTATTTTAAAAAAGATCCCAAATTTACCCAAAATTTAAAAAAATTCACAATTTTCTAAATTTGAATTTCTCTATTTTTAAGACAGATAGTAATGCCTTATAAAATAGTGATCAGTCATCATTCCCCATATGTCTATTTTATGTTGGCCTCATTTTGTAAATGTCATTTTACTTTTTTAGGACGTTAGAAGGCTTAGAAGTTTAGAAGCCATTTTTCAAATTTTCAACAAAATTTCCACAACCATTTTTTAAGCACCAATTCAGATATAAAGTGATTTTGATGGTGTTAAAGAAATTTAGTTAGTTGGTGAACACAATTGTGCTAAGGTTGTATTTCACTATCAGGTGGTCTCCATCTCCTTATATCCATATCTCTTATATTTTATAATCTCTAATCTCCATTAGATGTCACATATGCTTAAAAAATAAAAATGACTCATAATCACTTGATATGTCTATAGGAAAAGAGGAACTTAGCAGAAGTTAATATATGCATATGGAATTTCCCAGATAGATGAAGTAATGTGTATGCCATTGGCTGCCATCATCATTCATTTGATTTGATGTTACATGTATACTTGTATGATTGTGATTGGTTATATTAAAATTGAACACAAAGAGGGGTGTGATTACACCCTCATGTATTTCTAATAAAATTAGCTCTCTGTGTGTAACCAGGAGATATATGCATGATCAGCAATAAAATGACTGGACGTGCATTTCTTGTGCTGTGGCCGCAGCCTCTTACCATGAAGGGGGAAATTTAACATAATTTGAACACCACAGACAACTGAGTATTAATCCCTTCACCCCCGGAGCTTTTTTCGGTTCTGCATTTTCGTTTTGCGCTCCCTGCCTTCAAACAGCCATAACTCTTTTATTTTTCTGTTCACATAGCTGTATGAGGGCTTGTTTTTTGCGGGACAAATTGTACTTTCCAACGCCACCATTTAATATTGCATACGGTGTAGTGGGAAGCGGGAAAAAAATTCCAAACCGGGTGAAATTGCAAAGAAAACGCTATTCCGCTACAGTTCTACGGGTTTCTTATTTACAGCGTTCGATGTGCATTAAAACTGATCCGTTACTTTCATTCTACTGGTCAGTACGAATCCGGCAATACCTAATATGTATAGTTTTTCCTGCGTTTTCATAGTGATAACATAATTAGAAAGTTGCCCTTTTTTTTTTTTTTTTTTTCCTTGTCAAATCTTGACCCCTATAACTTTTTGGTATTTATGTGTACAGAGCTGTATGGGGGCTCATTTTTTGCGGGACGATCTGAAGTTTTTATTGATACCATTCTGGGGTGTGTATGACTTTTTGATCACTTTTTATTTAATTTTTTTTAGAAAAAAAAAGCGACAAAAAACGGCAAATCGCCATTTGGACGCTTTTTTCCGCCACACAATTCGCTGTATTGGAATTTTTTTTTTTATATTTTAAAAGTATGGGCGTTTTCGGTCACGATGATACCCATGATGTCTATATTTATTGTTATTTAGGTATTTATTTTTTACTTATACGGAAAGGGGGGTGATTTGAACTTTTACATCTTTTTTATTTTTTATATATTTTTTAACTTTTTTTTAAATTTTTTTTTACTATTAGAAAGCTCAAATATGGGCTTATATATTGTGGCTTTTTTTTTTCTTTATGAGCAATTCTGGGTTTTATAGACTCAGAAAGCCATGAATTGCTCATTTCTTATCCTGGCCTGCCATCTAGTGGCCAGAATAAGAATTGCACTTTGAAAACTGTAATCCTCACCAGCGAGGATTACAGTTTTCATATGGTGTACAGACACCCCGATTGGCCACACGGGGTGTCTGTACACCACCCGGAAGCAAACGCTTCCGGGTTTAGCCGCAACTAGATGCCGTGATCACGTGTGATCACGGCATCTAGTCAACCCGGAAGACGCCGCCGATGTAGTAGGTAGCGGCAAGTCTCTGCTGTTAGAAACAGCAGAGACTTGCCGGCCATGACGCCCGCCGCACCCGCGAGCGGGCGCCATGTGCCCGCATCGCCCCAGCGCCGTACATGTACGGCGCTGGGGGTGAAGGGGTTAAGTCCAATTTGGGACTTATCCTAAATTGCATTGACAATGGGCTCACGTAATGAAAACCACCCATAAATGACCCCATTTTATAAACTACACCCCTCAAATTATTCAAAACTGACGTTACAAACTTTGTTAGCCCTTTAGGTGTTCCACAAGAATTAAAGGAAAATGGAGACAAAATTTCAAAATGTCATTTTTAAAGCAGACTATTCTTGCTAATCAATTTTTTTATTGCAACACTGCAAGGGTTATCAGCAAACTAAACCTCAATATACATTACTCTGATTCTACAGTTTACAGAAATACCCCATATGTGGTGGTAAACGTCTCTATGGGTTTGTGGCAGTGGTCAAAAGGAAAGGAGCGTCATAAGGATTTTGGAGGCAGATTTTGCTAGAATGGTTTTTAGGTACCATTTTGTAATTGAGAGACCCTGAATTACCCCTACAGTGGAAACCCTCAAAAAGTGACCCCATTTTGGAAACTACACCCTTCAAAGAATATATTAAGGGGGGGTACTGACCACTTTGACCCCCTAAGCATTTTAAGGAATTTGGAAACACTTCGCTATGAAAATGAAAAGTTTTATTTCTTCCAATAAAATGTTGTTTTAGCCCCAAATTTTTCATTTTCACAAGGTTTAACAGGAGAAAAGCAACCCATAATTTGTTACCCATTTTCTCCTGAAAACGGCAACACCCCTTGTGTGGTGGTAAACTGCTGTGGGGGCACATGGCAAGACTCAGAACAGAAGAAGGGCCATATGGAATTTGCAGCACAGATTTTGATGGATTGGTTACGGGTGCCATTGATTTTTATTTATTTGAGTTATTGTCTTATGTGGGGGCTCATTTTTTGTGGGATGAGGTGACTTTTTCATTGGTACCATTTTGGAGTACATAAGACTTTTTGATCGCTTGGTATTACACTTTTTGTGAGTCAAGAAGAAAAAAATTGCTGGTTTGGCTAGTATTTTTTTTTTTTACAGTATTCACCCGAAGGGGCAAATCATGTGATATTTTTATAGAGCAGCTTGTTACGGACACGGCGATACCCAATATGGCTACCATTTTTATTTTTGTTAAGTTTTACACATTAGATGCATTTTTGAACAGAATAACATTTTTTTTGTCTTGCCATTTTCGGAGAGCCATATTTTTTTTATTTTTTGGGCGATTGTCTTAGGTAGGGTCTATTTTTTGCAGGACGAGATGACAGTTTGATTCGTACCATTTGGGGTAAATACAACTTTTTGATCGCCTGCTATTACACTTTTTGTGAGGCAAGAGGGAAAAAATAGCTGTTTTGGCATAGTTTTTTTTTAACATTTTTTTACAGCATTCACCTGGGGTGCCATCTCATGTAATATTTTTATAGAGCAGGTTGTTATAGACATGGCAATACCCAATATGTCTACCATTTTTATTTTTGTTAAGTTTTACACATTAAATGCATTTTTTAACAAAATTACATCTTTTTTTTGTCTTGCCATTTTCTGAGAGCCATATTTTTTAATTTTTTGGGAAATTGTCTTAAGTATGGTCTATTTTTTTGCGGGACGAGATGTTGGTTTGATTGGTACCATTTTGGGCTAAATATGCCTTTTTGATCGCCTGCTATTACACTTTTTGTGAGGCAAGAGGGAAAAAATAGCTGTTTTGGCATAGTTTTTTTTAAACATTTTTTTACAGCATTCACCTGGGGGGGCCATCTCATGTAATATTTTTATAGAGAAGGTTGTTATGGACACGGCGATACCCAATACGTCTACCATTTTTATTTTTGTTCAGTTTTACACATTAGATGCATTTTTTAACAGAATTACATCTTTCTTTTGTCTTGCCATTTTCTGAGAGCCATATTTTTAAATTTTTTTGGGCAATTGTCTTAAGTATGGTCTATTTTTTTGCGGGACGAGATGTCGGTTTGATTGGTACCATTTTGGGCTAAATATGCCTTTTTGATCACCTGCTATTACACTTTTTGTGAAGCAAGAGGGGAAAAAATGGCTGTTTTGGCATAGTTTTTAAAAAAATTTTTTTTACAGTATTCACCAGGGGGGCCATCTCATGTAATATTTTTATAAAGCAGATTGTTACGGATGCGGTGATACCCAATATGTCTACCATTTTTATTTTTGTTAAGTTTTACACATTAGATGCAATTTTGAACAGAATAAAATCTTTTTTTTGTGTTGCCATTTTCTGAGAGCCATATTTTTTTTATTTTTGATTGTCTTAGGTAGGGTCTCATTTTTTTGCGGGACAAGATGACGGTTTGATTGGTACCATTTTGGGTTAAATACGCCTTTTTGATCTCCTGCTATTAAATTTTTTGTAAGGGAACATGACCAAAAATAGCTGTTTTGGCATTGTTTTTTTTTACTGTGTTCACCTGGCGGGATGGATCAAGTGATATTTTCAAGTGATATTTTCGATACGTCGATACGGACGTGGCGATAACTAATATGTATTCTTTTCTTTTTTCCCTTTTTTTTTACAATTTTTTTAAACTTTTATTATTATTTTTTTAACTTTATTTTTTAACTTTTTTAACTTTTTTTTAACTTTTGGGGGTCTGCTCCCCTTTACAATGCATTACAATCTTCCTGTATTGTAATGCATTGGCTGTAAGTGTATTACACACAGTAATACACTTACAGCTCACTGCCTGTGAGATCTAGGGGGCTGGATCTCACAGGCTTCCGTAGAAGGCAGCCCAATGCCTAAGGAAGGCATCAGGCTGCCTTCCCTGCCATCGGGTCCCCGTCAAAGCAGCGCGGGACCCGATGGACTCCCCCTGCAAGCCGCACACATCACATGTGCCGTGGTTAGCACTGGCCACGGCACATAGAGGGGTAGTGTGAAAACACAGATGCCGGCGCATACAGCAGGGGTCCGGCAAACGGGCACAGCCGGACCCCCGCTGCTGGTTGGGGCGAGCGCAGCTCCTGCACCCGCCCGATCAGCATGCCGTAGTACTACGGCGCTGGGCGGCAATGCACTTCCACTACATGTACGGTGCGGGGCGGGAAGGGGTTAACATTTCAAAGTCTAATCCCTGTTTCAATGCAGTATAATATATCTGTGTTGTACTGCACTGAATATCAGTGTATTTTACAGTGCAATAAACTGATAGCTTGCCTATGAGACCCAGCATGGGCCTCATAGGTCTCCTCAAAGGTGCTCAGCCCCAAGTCCTTTAAAAGTCTTGGGGCTGCCATGGTGACCATCGGCCCCTGTCACTGCAGCGCAGGGACCCGACAGATCAGGAAAAGGAGCGCAATCCTCCCATATGCCATGGTCAATGCAGCCAGGCCCCTGCCGCTTATCGTGGAATCGTTTTTGGGGCAGGGGCCGGACCGCAGGATAAAAATGCTTATACTGGGGCACAAAGTAATGGTCATTTAGGACATGCATTCTCACGTAGTTCTTACATAGTTTTATAGTTTATACGGTTGAAAAAAGCCATGAGTCCGTCAAGTTCAACCAAAGTGTAGGAGGTGTCCCAGAAGGAAGTGAGACTCAGATTTTAACCTAGTGTACCCATTACCCATTTAGCCCATTATTAGATTGTATAATATAACCATTTTTTCAACACCCATGTACACACTGTACTTGATAGCTTTTTATAATTAAAACAATTTACTGTTGACTAATTGTATGGCACATAGTATAATATAGTAGGGCTAACAGGAAAAAACGTCAAGCACTCACTATAGACATTTATATTGGTATCTTTTAAAAATGTTGGTAGCATAGCAATCTAGATAACTATGTCAAAAGTACGTTGACTAACTAATAATTAGAGATGAGTGAATCGAATCAGACAAAGTGGAATTTAATCCGAATTTCAGGAATTATTCGATTCACAACGATTTAGAATTTCCTAATGATTCGTGGAGACTAAACGTTTTTTTTTCTTCATTAAAATGGCGGCTGCACGTGTTTGGACATGGAGAAAGGAACATGAGGGCGGGAGGGATAACCCACAATGCCATGCATGCAGCCAATCAGCAGCCAGCCAGCCCTATGATGTCACAGCCCTATAAATAGTGTCAGCCATTTTAGATCCTGTCATTCTACAGTTAACTCAGTGCAGGGACAGACGTTTGCAGGCGCTAGGGCAACTGATAGAAAACCTGCTGAAAAGTGCAAATTGCTGAATAGAAGTGTAGGGAAAGGATAAACATTGAAGTATTGAAGCAGAACAGGCTTCCATTGGGGTGTTTAGAGACAATACAGTGAACTTAGTGCAAGGAGAGACGTTTGCAGGGGCTAGGCAAAGTGTTACAAAACCTCCTGAAAAGTACAAATTGCTGAATAGAAGTGTAGGGAAAGGATAGGGATTGATGTATTGAAGCACAACAGGCTTTTATTGGGGTGTTTAGAGACAGTGTGAGATCTGGAAAGAAGTGCAACCACAGGGTAATAGGTAAAATGGTATTACACCTTGGTTTCAGTGACTGGGATTCAAAATTGCCATTCTACAGCTGCTCATGTAAGGTTTGCCTCTGTAATTCTGGTTATTAGGTTTTAGTTAACCCTTGTGCACTGTAGTTACATTTAGTACAGCACTTTTTGGTGGTTTTAGTGTTGGGGCTTATTAGCTGTGTTGAAGTAGGACAATGGCAGCCCTTTGTAGTGTGTATTATTCTCAAGAAAAATAGTTTTACTAGGCGTACAGCTCCAAAGTTCTATATTTTAAAAGCTACTGGCATTTATTGCTGTTGCCAAAAAAACGTATTATTCACTCGGTGTTGAAGTGGGACAATTACAGCCCGTTGTAGCGTGTATTATTCTCAAGAAAACGATTATTACTAGGCATATAGCACCAAAGTTTTATATTTTAAAAGCTACTGGCATTTATTGCTGTAGCCCAAAAAACGTGTTATTTGCTCGGTGTTGAACTGAGACAATTACAGACCATTGTAGCGTGTATTATTCTCAAGAAAACGATTATTACTAGGCGTATAGCACCAAAGTTTTATATTTTAATTGATGTTGCCCAAAAAACGTATTATTTGCTCGGTGTTGAAGTGGGATAATTACAGCCCGTTTTATCGTTTATTATTATAGAGTTTTAGTAGGCTTGAGAAAGGCTCAGTCGAGCCGAAACGTCGCACTTCCCACATGGGTAAATAAATTTTGTTTTGCCTTTTACGTTTTTGAGAGTGCTGCCTGATTTTTTTATTTTTGTTATTAAAGTGTTGTAGCAGCTATTAGTGTTGCAAAAAAACTTATTATTCGCTCCGTGTTGAACTGAGACAATTACAGCCCGTTGCAGCGTGTATTATTCTCAAGTAAAAGAGTTTTACTAGGCGTACAGCGCCAAAGTTCTGTATGTTAAAAGTTACTGGCATTTATTGCTCATCAACTACAGAATCACGAGTACTACATGCTTCCTTAAAAAATGTACACTTTATTGACCATAATTTAAAAATAGATATTATCAATACATGATAGTAGGGAATCCAATAAAAAGCGCCTAGTGTCACTCCATCAAAATAACAATATAACCAGACATGAGCTATCTTTAATTAATGTCAGTTCACAGCAAGTAAAAATAGCCAGCCTCATACAAAAAGTAATTGCATCATACAAAAACCATGTCTAAGTAACGATGTATGAAAATAACATGTGACTCTAAACTGTTAGCCAGCACTAACTGCTGATACCGAATAGTATGCCAGGATAACATTCCAGTGTCTTATCTAATATATACGGGCTGCAGTAATATTTTATAAAATGCTAAATAACCTACCCAAAAGTGGATGGAATAATACAGAAGGCACCACCCCTCGATGCGCATTTCGCGTGTATGCTTCTTCTGGAGGAGAGCTCTCCTGAAGAATAGCTCATGTCTGGTTATATTGTTATTTTGATGGAGTGACTGTAGGCGCTTTTTATTGGATTCCCTACTATCATGTATTGATAATTATCTATTTTTAAATTATGGTCAATGAAGTGTATATTTTTTAAGGAAGCATGTAATACTCGTGATTCTGTTGTTGATGATCAATATTGAGTATTTCTGTTACTTATGTAGTGATAAAGTGGAATATATCAAGATATAATGGCATTTATTGCTGTTGCCAAAAAAAACGTATTATTCGCTCGGTGTTGAAGTGGGATAATTACAGCCCGTTTTAGCGTGTATTATTCTCAAGAAAAAGTTTTACTAGGTGTACAGCGCCAAAGTTCTATATAGTAAAGTGTTGTAGCAGCTATTAGTGTTGCAAAAAACATATTATTCGCTCCGTGTTGAAGTGGGACAATTACAGCCCGTTGTAGCGTGTTTTAATTTCCTTTTTATTTATTTATTTATTTGATCAAACAGCATGTCAGGCAGAGAAGTGACAGGCCCTGCACATGGGAATGGCAGAGGCCTAAATATTTCTAGCGCAGTTACAGGTCGCAGCAGAGTAAGGGGGCGTGGTTGCAGGTGTCACATTGAGAGGCCAGAGGTCCCGGTGTCATCTAGTGGTAGGGTCTTGACCAGCAACCCAGCGGTTCTTGAATGGTTGACTCGGTCTTCGACTTAGTCGCAAATCATGTCCGAGACCCCCAGTCAAGAATCGGTGGGTTCGTGAGACACAACCCTTAGTTGGCATGGCCCGGGAGCAGGCCCTGTGCGTTCACCTGTCCTCAACCTGCCTCTGTCCTTTTCTGTTCCCTCACCCGGAGAAGTAATGTATGCTGTGGGCTCAGCTCCACTTTACAGCGAGGACGAGCTACTAGAGGAACATCAGCAGCTACTGGAGGTCAGTCAGCAGCTACTGGGCAGCCAAGATGTGGACGAGACATCCGCAGCTTCCTCAGTTAGGCAGGCAAGCAGTGATGAGGAGAGTGGCGTGGGAGCTAGGGTTGCGCGCAGTCAGGCTCCTGACCAACAGACAGTCGAGGAGGACATCAGCGACGTGCAGACACTATTCGATGATGATAAAGCCGATCGCACTTGGGAGCCGGATGAATTAGGGCCTTCATCATCATTAGGAAAAGAGGGTGGCAGCTTTCCCATGAGGCAGCGACGGAGCCAGCAGGTCGCTAGCATGGCTGGGAGTCAGCAGGGTGGCAGCAGTGGGAGGTCAGAAACCAAGCACACGCTTCGCAGGAGCCTACCGGGCCGAAAAGCAGTGGTGCAGCAGTTCAAGGAGGCAGTGGCGGTAGCAGCCAGTCAGTGAAGAGCGTTGGGGAAAAATTCACGTACTCGGTGGTGTGGCAGTTTTTTGTTAAGCCGCCAGGTGAGGTTAACCTAGCTGTTTGTAGAATCTGTGGGCAGAAGGTGAAGCGTGGCCAGGGTGCCAATGTTGGCACCATGGCCCTGCGTCAACATATGCAGCGTCACCATAAAGTGGCCTGGGAGAACCGTGTCTCCAGTGTGGTGGTCAAGCCTGCAGCAGCAGCCACAGCATCCGCAGCATCAACCAGTGGCGCCCAACAGATTTTAGGCAGTCAAGGCTCCACCACCTCAGCCAAAGGGAGCTGTCTGTCCTTCCCATCATCTTATGCTCCTGCTCCTCCTCCTACTCCTCGTCAGTCATTCCGTCAGCAATCGATCAGCGAACCAATTGAAAAGTGACAGCAGTATGCAAGTACACATCCAACGGCTCAGAAGCTGAACGTGCTCCTGGCCAAGTTGCTGGTGCTGCAGTCCCTCCCTTTCCAAGTGGTGGACTCTGAACCTTTCAGAGAACTGATGGCTTGTGCCAAGCCGAGGTGGAGAGTTCCAAGCTGTCATTTCTTTGCCAAACAGCCAGTACCAGCCCTGCACAAATATGTAGAACAGAAGGTGGGCAAGTCCTTGAGCCTGTCGGTGTCTGCCAAAGTTCATGGCAGCGCAGATGTGGGGAGCTTAATTACGGTCAGGGACAGTATATGTCTCTTATGGCCCACTGGGTAAATGTGGTTCCTGCACAGCCACATCAGCAACTTGGCCAGGCCATGCTACTTCCGCCTCCACGTTCTCATGCCGTTGCTCCTTCGACAATGTCTGCCTCCTCACCCTCAACCGTGTCCTCAGCCTCCACTGCAGGGACAATTCACAGTGCCCCACCAGCATACCACATGTGCAGGGCACCAAATATTCTGATGCTGCTACCCGCCTGATGCCACACATCTGGTGCCAAGTGCTCCTTCTTACACCCACCTTTGTCATCGGGTAGTGTTAATGCCACCCACCTCCCCACACTGTCCTTGTGCCACTCTATAGTCTGCTGATGCTGCTACTGCCTCTATAATGTCGTCATACCATTCTGTAGTCTGCCCATGATGCTGTTGCTGCTACTACTGCCTCCGTAATGTCGTCCTACGTCCTACCATTCTGTAGTCTACTGCCATTTTCAATATGTCGTTGTGCCACTCTGTGGCCTAAAAATAATACCGACTCTACTGCCATTTTCAATGTCGTTGTGCCTCTCTGTGGCCTCAAAATTATACCGACTCTACTGCCATTTTCAATATGTCATTATGCCACTCTGTGGCCTCAAAATTTTACTGCTTCTGTCACTTCCACATTCTGTAATTGTGCCACTCTGTTGTCTCAAAATTCTAATACTACTGCTGCCACTTGCACACTGTGCAGGACAAACTTGACAACGGTTGACACTTCTTCTACGTCAGTTCCCCTGGCACAGACATTAGTGGTGATGAGAAATTTTCCCTTCCCGTATCTGTTGCTCTGGCCTCACAACCTCGTCATGCCACTCCGGCCTGACCTCAAAATTCTGATACTATGGCTGCTACCACTTGCCCAGTCTGTCATTGTGCCACTCTGTGGCCTCATAATGCTACAGCTACTTCCACTGCCACCTATATACTGTCGTTGTGCCGCTCTGTGGTCTCCTGATGCTACAGCTGCTGTCACTGCCTCCTCTACACTGTCGTTGTGCCACTCTGTGGTCTCCTGATGCTGCTGTCACTGTCATCTCCACACTGTCTGGGGGGGGTGTGCTCTGCTTGTTTAAGTGTGTAATAGAACAGGTTCAGTAAGAAATCTATGTGGAATCAATGAATTGGTGTAAAAGGAGTGTGCTCTTTCATGCTATAGTCGGATCATGGGCCTCTGCACGGTTCTTTATAGCTGGCGCTAACATTGACCTGTAAGGCTGAGTTCAGACTTTAGTTATTTGGTCAGTTTTGGCCCCATAACTGCCCAAATACGTGAAGTATGCAGCGATTCTAAGTGCAACACCTTTTATCTGCGTGTCATACTGGCTCAGAGTATTGTTTTACTACCACAGCAGACTCCCTATGCGTGTTACTGCAAGGCACAGTGTTCTACACTACTATACAGGCTCTCTGCAGCCCGGAAGTAGCCGTTTTTTAACGTTATTCGCCACAAATTTATTCGGATTGAACCAAATCTTTTCGGAAAATTCTGCAAACCAACTAAATCGAATTTTTGAAAAATTCGCTCATCTCTACTAATAATGTATCAATAGTCATGGTGTGCTTTTTATGTTTTAATCTGATTTTTCTTAAATCTGTACACATTGTTCTTTTTTTATTGATATTAAACATTTCTGAGCTGATCTGTTACCAATTGTTAACATTTGTAGCATATTGCATACATACATGCAAT
The DNA here is from genome assembly GCA_900303285.1 of Rhinella marina. Lineage (NCBI taxonomy): Eukaryota > Metazoa > Chordata > Amphibia > Anura > Bufonidae > Rhinella > Rhinella marina. Next base: position 174,024 of record ONZH01027464.1, on the reverse strand, counting down.
GTATATTAAAGGGATACCTCACAAATTTGTTTATTTTTAAATGTAGTAAAAGTAAATGTAGGTATTTAGATAACAATGTATTCGTATTTCTTTGTAAGTAGTGAGTACAATGACAGGATGCAGCGATTGTGCTGCTCCCAATCATTGTACATCTCAGATTCCACGTTCATAGCTGATTAACGCATATTTTAAAGTGTGAAATAAAAAATAAATAAAATCATACTTACCTCATCTATTTGATCGGGAAGATCTAGCATTATACATCACTGCTCATGGAATTTTATGCTAGGTCTTTATTCAAGATGGTAGCTGTTCACGCTCAAACAGATAAGGTAAGTATGATTTTTTTTTTTCCGCCATTCAGGGAAAATTGATTCACTACCACGAAGCACGAGGAAATTCAGCTACGCTTCAAATCAAACTTTCCCTGAAATTCCCTGATAAGCTAAAGATTAATTGTAATTATTTGTTTTTCCATTACAAACTTCCCTGGGTGGTTATATTGGACAACAATTAGACCTCTTGCCTTCTAATGATAATGGGATTAGTCACAGTCTCAATCTGGTCCCAGCTGAGGTAGCAAGGCTGTCAGACAGGTAAACAGAGGATAAAACATTAAAAAATACTAATTTATGTACAGTATAAGCCAACAAATCTGATATAACCTTAGAAAATCTATTACTAAGAGAAATTGATAAGGCAGCAAGTAACGATGCAATTATCGAGGACTTCAACTACTATAAATTGGGAAATTTAAACCTGTTAATCTTATAAAGGAAATTGTGTTTTTCTTATATAAATAAAAAATATTACAAAAGTGCTAACATTATTGAAAGTATGCATTAACCCAACAGTGTAACAAGCTTTGCACATTGTTAAAATAAGCCAGCGCTATAAGCTTGTGTGTTAATACACCAGGAATTATGTTAACGTTTACTATATTTGTAATTGCCTTTCTAAACTGGTGTAGGATCCAACTCGAGGGAAGGTGCTTTTGTATTTAATATTCAGCAACAGACTTAGCATAATAACTGAGGTACAGGTTGGGAGGGGTTACATGGGTATTAGTTACCCCAAAATAATAATTTTCTACTTGTCACTCAATAGGGTGTTTTGTTGTGGATCCACAAAAACATTGAACTTCCGAAATCTAATATCTGATTTTCTAAGAGAGGTATTAAGGAAATATGTCACCATTTTATCTGCCAGTTAAAACCAGATTCAACACAGATTCTTTTTTCTAACCTATTTTAATTTTCTGATTGCAGATTTATTCAATTTTCTGAACATGATTATGGGGGTAGCCATCTTGCCTGAGCTGTTCTTAACAGCATTTAGAAAGCATTAAAAAATGTCTTTAGAACAGGCACATGGGTTATAGACACAATGGTCTGGAGGGAACCACATTGACTTACATAGGAGAGTCTTCTAGGCATGCTCTCTGATCTGTGGAGAGGACCTTGTATAAAGAAAAAATAGATAAGCTTTCACAATCACTTACTGTGAATGGTGGATCCTGTTGCATCTATACACAGTGGTGGCATTATAGGCAGGATTGGAGTGACAGATAAGCAGGTAACTGTAGTAAAGTGTTCTATACAGACCAAGACATGGTGCCTATTACTAGGCTTAGTGGCCAGTGTGAAACCTGCAAGATTTTATGTTTTTTGTTTAAACACAGATATTGACATATCCCGTTTAATTTCATTGACCGGGGCATTACCATAAAAAATAGTACAGACACTAAATGGGACTATATGGGATATTTTTAAAAGTATCATAACTTTGCATTATTACAGATATAAGATACATATCTCAAAGAAATAAAAAGGCTAGTAACAGATATAAATAAAAATGCACTAAAAATTACGACACCAACCTAGGAAAGACATACCAAGTCATTGTCACCTGTCTGAACCAGGAAAAAGTGCAGTGTCAACTTAAAAAGAGTAAAATAAACAAATCACAGGGTCCAGATATCAGATACATATCCTAAGCAAACTAAATAAAGTGATAAATGTTAAATTTCTCATATTCAAGAACTCTATAATGAAAGAGTCAGTTCCATAGAACTGATGCTAAGCAAATGTGATGTCAATATTAAACAATAGGCCTAAATTGAACCCGGAAGATACAAGACTGTTAGTTTAACTTTTATTGTGAGTAAAATGTTTTAAGGTTTTCCTGGATTATGTCTATGACTATACATAAATAACTTCATATCAGCATGGGTTTATTAGGACATGGATATGTAAAACTGATCTGTTTCTATTAGTATTTACATTCTAGACTGGACTGGGGTGAATCACTGAATGGAATAGATTCAGATTTTTTCACACATTGTTTCAATACTGTGCTACTTAAAATGTTGGTATATAAATTAGAATGCTTGGACTGTGGGAAAATGTGTGTAAGTGGGTAAGTAACTAATTGGCTCAGTATTTGGCCCCATATATTTATACACGATCTGGTTGGAGAAAATGCATGATATCATAAGAATTATATCAATAACATTTATAAGTAAAGCATATGTTATCATACCAGTTTTTCAGCATTCCTTGATAAAGAATATGAGAAATTTTTAACATTGGTTTACTAAGCTCAATAAACACGGTAGGTACTATGTATCACAACAGTAACTATATCTAATATAGCTATTTGTGCCACTAAAATGTACCCCAGCCTTGTTGAATCTAAGGGTATGGGTCACACCTGATTATTTAAACTTTCTCAGAACTGCATCACCATGCCACTTGTCTCAGCATCAAACATGCCAGAATCTTGCTTATTTGTGAAGATGTTTGCTTGTAGATTATTAACAAAAACTATCTTTTAACTTTGCATTTTAGCTGCCTACATTGAACAGTACATTTAACGTTTTGCTGTGTTGCATGAACTCTATCAGATAGATTTATGCAATATAGGGAAACATTTTTATCTTTGCCCCACTTAATTGACACCAGATAAGATCTGATGTAGACTTCTGATATAATTTGCACCAGTTTTCTGGTGTAAATAATAATAAATATGTTAAGACATCTAGCCTTAGGCCGGCAACGCACACTCGCCACCCCAAGCAGACCGCTTTTTTGTTAGTGGTTAGCACAGTGCAAACACTCAAAAAGTCAGCCATTTTTGCTCAAGTGGGTTCACACAAACATTTTCTGAGCCATTTAGCTGGAGAAGTGGTTTGATATATGTACAAATACATTTGTTATTGCGCTAGAACATCTCAGATTTCGTTCTATGACATTCTTTCCATTTATCCAGCCTGCTACCTTGGTTCAGAAATAACATATGCAAGATATTATTATTTGCCAATAAAAGCTATATGAATGTGAACAGCGGATAATCTGCAAAATCACATCTGGTGAGAATTAAACTGAAACAAAAAATATTAGACATTAGGCTAAACTGATGAAGGTTAAATCCATGAAGAAAATGTAACATTCATATTCAGAGTTCAAAATCTTTGATAGACTCATAGGATAGATGTAGCTAGATTGTAGATAGATAGATAGATAGATAAATTCAAGTATTAAAATCAAAAATTTGATTAATATAACAGTACTATTTCATACCTGAGCATTATTATTAGGATTCAGATCATTGCGGGAAGAACTATTTGCAGCTGTAGAATCATCTGTGTCAATGAGATTCTCTGTGGGAACATTCTGCACCGGTTTGAAATAAGCTATTTCATTCTGCTTTGAGTCCAAAGTCACACACACATCATATGAGAAAGGGAAAGGTAAACTTGTATCACTGATCTCAGAAGGACATCCCAGGGTGAACTGAGGATATACATTTCCACTATATGCTCCATAGGTTGTAGGAGAATTAGATTTCCTGCATTTTAAGACTATAGTAATCAACACAGTTACAATGAATAGAATTGAAGTAAGACCTATGGAAACTACCAAGTAGAAGGTTACGTTGGAAGAAGTAGTTGATGTATTAGGTTGTCTTCTTATCTCTGGTACAACCTGTTGAAAGTTTTCAGCTACAACTAAATTAACTGAAACTGTAGATGACAGAGATGGGACTCCATTATCCTTCACCAGAACCACAAGTTTTTGTCTTAAAGACTCTAAGTCTGGAAGATCTTTTCCAATCCTGATTTCCCCAGTGTATTGGCCAATAGTGAATAAATATGGTTCTTGAACTTGTAGTAAGTGATAGGAGAGCCAGGCATTGTGTCCAGAGTCAGCATCTACTGCAATTACTTTGGTGACCAGATAACCTTTCTTAGCAGAGTCAGGAATAAACTCAAATAATGCTGATCCCTCAGTGTCTGGTGATGGGTAGAGAATCTTAGGAGCATTATCATTCTTATCAATGATACATATCCTAACTGTGACATTACTGCTTAGAGGAGGAGATCCACTGTCTTTAGCCATCACTTGAAACTGAAATTCCCGCAACTGCTCATAGTCAAATTTTCTCTGGGCATAAATCACTCCACTTATAGAATTAATTGAAATATATGATGGTACAGGGATATCTTCTACATTACTGTTCAGAATGCTATAACAAATTTTTCCATTTTCACCATAATCAAGATCTGAAGCATAGACATTGTGTATTGATATACCTGGTTGATTATTTTCTCCAATATATAGAACATAGTTTATCTTCTCAAACACTGGAGCATTGTCATTTACATCTGAGACATTGAGTTGTACAGTTTTGTTGGTAGACAGTGGAGGAGATCCATTATCCATACACTGTATGGTAACACTGTAGGAAGGATTTCTTTCTCGGTCCATGCTAGCTGCAGTTACTAGTTTATAGTAACTACTAGAGGATGGAATTAGCTGAAAAGCCAAAATGTCTGAGATATTACAAGTAACTTCACCATTTATCCCAGAGTCCAAGTCCTGGACATTTACTAATGCTATGACAGTTCCGGGTAGTGAATCTTCTGGGATTGTTGCTGAGAGAGATGTGATAGTTACTTCTGGGCCATTGTCATTGACATCTATTACTTGTATTGACACTTTGCAATGTGTTACATGACCTCCACCATCTTTAGCCTCCACAGTTATTTCATAAGTATCTGATGTTTCATAATCTAAATGTCCTAACACTTTGATATTCCCATTTAATGAATCTATAGTAAATAACTGGAATGCATTGTCGGGAATATGACTAAATGAATATGTTATTTGAGCATTAGAACCTTCATCTTCATCAGTTGCATTTAGCTGAATTACAAGAGATCCAACAGCTGCATTTTCATGTAGTCTTATGTGATATGTATCCTGACTAAACATCGGTAGGTTGTCATTAAAGTCCTGGACAATAATCTTAATTGTAGCAGTGCTTGATTTCTGTGGGTTTCCTCCATCCAATGCTGTTAATATTAACTCATAGAAACTTTGCATTTCTCTATCCAATGATTTTTCTAGTATAATTTCTGGGTATTTTATTCCATCTGTTGTAATTTTTTCTCCAAGGCCAAAGTTTTCATTACCACTTAATGTATAACTTTGTACAGAGTTGGTGCCTAAATCTGGATCTTGTGCGTTTCCCAAAGCAAAGTGTGCACCAGGTAAAGTAAGTTCACTGATTTCTAAATCAAAATGTTTTTTAGAAAATGTTGGTGCATTATCATTCACATCCTGGATTTCAATGGTGATTGTGTAAAAATTTAATGGATTTTCAATTACAGCCTCTAGGTTTATAAAGCAGGTAGGTTTCATTCCACATAATGTTTCTCTATCAAGTCTGTCTGATACAAATATATCTCCATTTTCCAAATTAATATTGAAATATTGTTTTTTTGCTTTTGAAATAAGTTGAAATTTTCTGCTAGCCAATTCATCTACATGTAATCCAAGATCTTTTGCCACATTCCCAATTAGAGATCCTTGCTTCATTTCTTCAAGTACTGAATACTGTAACTGGCCATAAGTATCATTGATAAAGAAAATAAAGCAAAATACCTGATACATCTTCACCCATTGTTTTCGTCTGTGTCTTGCTGCATCATGCATTGTCAGAAAGCTTTGCTATAAAGATTTCCTTTACTGTAATCCACAAGAATCAGAATAAAATTCTTGAAAAAGGGAAATCCTTTATAAAGATTTTTTTTGTAGTCCACACTGTAGTTTTCTCTGGGAATATAGCAGTCTTTCTATACAAACTGAACCATTAGTATGGTAGATTATTTTCTAGGTTGAATAAAAATTGATTCACAGTCTAATAGTGCCACTAAGTGTTCAAAAATTAGAACTACAACCTCTTCAAGACATTTCTGATTAGTTTTGTATGTTTATCTTTCTAATTCTAGTTTTGCTTGAATGCTAGGATGATATTAAAATATATCTCAATTATGAACAGCTTAAAATGCATAATGGCATTTAAGTAGTGGAATAACAATAGTGGATAAAATATAACTAGTTTTTATATAATATAGCATGATGCATGAATCCAGTATATATTATATATTATATATTGATTTTCTTAAACACTTTATTTCTTCACATTTTTTTTGTTTAAGTTTTTTTGTTTGTCTCCAACATTTGAAAAGGCTATTTTTACAGATGGTATCCAGGGTAAGCACTTTATCCCTGAAAAGCAGTTGGTACTCTTACTCATATGTTTACTGTAAGTTCTTGCCATCCATGGCTATAGCCAAAAATGCTTTTTAGGTATTTTGCTTTTTTGTATTTTCTTAAGACTTACACTTTCCTCTGGTCTATTTATAACTGAGACCATTTATATAGGTAATTTTTCTATAGATTTGATCATAGATTTCATTTTAGATGTTTACCTTTCAAACTTGGTCTTTTTGGACAAAATGTCCAAGCAGGGGCCAGTTAAGTGTATCATAAGCCTGAGGCTTTTTTCTATCTGGGGCCCCCTCCTTCTATTTGACCTAACCATCCCCACTTTCACATTGTGCCCCATTTTTATTTTTTTATAAATATAAAAAAAAACTATACAACATATACAGTACTATAAGACCCCCAGCCCTTCATAGTCTATAACATAGAAAACTTCACAGTATGCAATATATATATATATATATATATATATATATATATATATACACACACTCCTGATTATACATTATAGACTATAACACCCTAAAGTATATAGTATACTGTAGTATACATTATACCACCCCATAGTATACAGAATATACCATAACATCCCACGGTATATGGTATACCACAGTATGTAGTGCCCTACAATATACAGTATAGCAACCCACAGTACGCAGTATTCATTGTAGCACCCCACAGTATATTGTACCAAGTGGCATACATAGAAAAGTAAGGGCCCTATAGCAAGGATCAAACCAGGCACACCAAACAGGACAGAAGGGTTTCCATCTAAACCTCTTTTAATGAGCCTTCAGACAGTTTTTCCACTGCCTCATTTGCTAAAAGTTGTTCCTTTAGAGGGTAGAGTCCTGACCATGTTTTTACTCCCAATAGAAGAGGAGATGTGAGGCACATTAATAGAACAGGCCCTCTGTATCTGAAAATCTTCACCGGGCAGGGTCTGAAAAGGAGCTACAACAACTGAGTTCTCTATGTGGACTGTCATAAGTTCCAGATTCTGCTTATTGCTGATGGCAGGGCACAGAAAGGAATGAGCACCATATGGATTTTGGCAAGCAGAGTTCACTGGGATAATTTTAAGTTGCTATGTCGCATTTGAAGACACCTGATGCACACCTACAGTAGAAATTGTGATCCCATTTTGGAAACCTACAGGATAAAGTGACAGTTTTATTGGTACTATTTTGGGGTAATAATGATTTTTGATCAGTTTTTTTTACTGCATTCATCTGACAGGATAGATCATGTGTTATTTTTAAACAGCAGGTTGCTACAGACATGACAATATCCAAATATGTCCATTTTTTGTTGCTTCAGTTTTATATAAAGTATTTTTGAAAAAAAATATCTTGGGTACATAAAATGTTTTTATCATTTAAAATTACATTTTTTGGGGGGCGGGGGCAAGGTGACCAAAAATTGGTATAGTTGGCATAACTTTTTTTTTAATTTTCTTTATGGCATTCACCTCAGTGGGTAAATCATATGATATTTTTATAGTGCTGGTCGTTAAGGATACAGCAATACCTAATATGTCTATTTTTTATTTTATTTTTTTAAGTTGAAGTTTTAGGTTTAACACAAAACTATTTTGAAAAAAATATAATTTTTGTATCTTTATTTTCTCCATATTTTGGTTATTTTTCTGCTGATCATCTTGTATAGGGGCTTGTGTTTTGTGGGAAGAGTTGATGTTTTTATTGGTACCATTTTTGGGTACATAAGATTTTTTGATCATTCAGTATTGCAATTCAATATTAATTTGGGGGGCAAGGTGACCAAAATATCACACATTTTTTATGTGTTTATGTGTATGACGTTCACCTAAGGGGGTAAATCATGTGATATTGTTATAGAGCTAATCGTTATGGATGCACTAATACTTTATATATCTATTTTTTATTCTATTTATTTCAGTTTTACACAATACAAAGCATTTTTGAAAAAAATCATGTTTTGATGTGTCCATTTTCTGAAAGCCATATTTTTTTCTACTTTTCTGCCAATCATCTTGAGTAGGTGCTTGTTTTTTGCAAGAAGAGTTAATGGTTTTATTGGCACTGTTGTTAGGTACATATGCTTTATCGTTCAATATTACACTTTTTTGTGGCAAGGTGACCAAAAAATGACACATTTTTAATTTAATTATTTTTATAGCATTCACCTGAGTGGGTAGATCATGTGATATTTTTTTTATAGAGCTGGTCATTATGGATGCAGCAATATACATATGTCTATTTTTAAAACTTTTTATTAAAAATGGCAATGTGGATACAGCAGATCAAAGCCAGACTCCTTCACTGATCAGGCACAAACACCTCCTATGCCTTCACAATCATCATTATATACTAGTTTGTCAATTAGCAGGAAGTCGCTTCTCGCTGTGACATACTAGTACGCCAAGAGGTTAAACAAATAACTTTTAAATTAACAATAATCACTGTTTTTATGATTTCATTAATTGTCATTATGTATACTTGTATGATATTTCCTCAGTCTAAATAAAAAATGCTTAAAACAACTAAAAAAAATTTTTGAAAGAGTTTGCATTACACCGCATAAACATACCTTACGGCAGAGTTAACACATTATAAAAGTTGTTTTGTTATTGTTTTATGGTAGTATTTGATAGGTAAACAAGTACCTTAAAAATAAACCCTTTAAGATAAAACTATTTTGGGCCTTAAAGAGATTGTCCCATGAAGACAACTTATCCCCTATTCACATTATAGGGTATGGGTCTAATCAGTGGGGGTCTGACCACTAGGGCCCTTGGAAATCACAAGAATGGTGGCCTGTTCTCCCCCGTCTGAATGGAGTGACAGTGACAGACACACATGCACTCTTCTGCTCCTTTTTAACACTTTTGGGTTGCTTGAGGGTGCTTATCCTGTACTTAGCTATTTCTGGCAGTCCCATAACATTGAATAATGTGGCGGACATGCATTTCTGCCACTCCATTCTAATGTGAAACAATGGCCTCTGTTCTCATTATCAGCAGGGGCCCTTGTGGTCAGACCTCCACTATTCAAAAATGTATCACTTATTCTCTAAGCCATATTTTTTAGATTACTATAGCCATATCACAAGCTTTTATCTTGTGGGATAAGTTGTATTTGAATTGCAACATAAAATATATAACTTTTATTGGGGAGGTGGATAACAAATTCTGCTATTTTTGGGGGGATTTCTTTTTAGGCATATTTGTGCTGTATAAATGACAAGTAAGATTTAATCTGCAACTTACTATATTTATCAATACCCTTTGAAAGCTGTTTTCACACATGACATGCATATGTGTGATCCTCTAAGCCATGCCATCGATCCAGTCCTGAGGAGAGTATGTGTATGCTCAGAACAAGTACTCATAGCATCTGGAGCCATCTTTGTTTAGGTAAACATACAGTGGGGAAAAAAGTATTTAGTCTGCCACCCATTGTGCAAGTTCTCCCACTTAAAAAGATGAGAGAGGCCTGTAATCGACATCATAGGTAGACCTCAACTATGAGAGTCAAAATGAGAAAACAAATACAGAAAATCACATTGTCTGATTTTTAAAGAATTTATTTGCAAATTATGGTGTAAAATAAGTATTTGGTCAATAACAAAAGTTCATCTTAATACTTTGTTATATATCCTTTGTTGGTAATGACAGAGGTCAAATGTTTTCTGTAAGTCTTCACAAGGTTGGCACACACTGTTGCTGGTATGTTGGCCCAGATCTCCTCTAGAGCAGTGATTTTTTGGGGCTGTCGCTGGGCAACACGGACTTTAAACTCCCTCCAAAGGTTTTCTATGGGGTTGAGATCTGGAGACTGGCTAGGCCACTCCAGGACCTTGAAATGCTTCTTACAAAGCCACTCCTTCATTGCCCTGGCAGTGTGCTTGGGATCATTGTCATGCTAAAAGACCCAGCCATGTTTCATCTTCAATGCCCTTGCTGATGGGAGGAGGTTTGCACTCTCCACATGAATCTCACGATACATGGCCCATTCATTCTTTCATGTACACAGATAAGTTGTCCTGGTCCCTTTGCAGAGAAACAACCCCAAAGCATGATGGTGCCACCCCCATGCTTCACAGTAGATATGGTGTTCTTTGGATGCAACTCAGCATTTACTCTCCTCCAAACACGCAGTGTTGTGTTTCTACCAAACAGTTCTACTTTGGTTTCATCTGACCATATGACATTCTCCCAGTACTCTTCTGGAACATCCAAATGCTCTCTAGCAAACTTCAGATGGGCCCGAATATGTACTGACTTAAGCAGGGGGACAAATCTGGCATTGCAGGACCTGAGTCCCTGGCAGCGTAGTGTGTTACTAACGGTAGCCTTTGTTACGTTGGTCCCAGCTTTCTGCAGGTCATTCACTAGGTCCCTCCGTGTGGTTCTGGGATTTTTGCTCAGTTCTTGTGATCATTTTAACCCCACGGGGTGAGATCTTGCGTGGAGCCCTTGATCGAGGAAGATTATCGATGGTCTTGTATGTCTTCTATTTTCTAATTATTGCTCCCATAGTTGATTTCTTCACATCAAGCTGCTTGCCTATTGCAGATTCAATCTTTCCAGCCTGCTGCAGGTCTACAATTTTGATTCTGGTGTCCTTCGACAGCTCTTTGGTCTTCACCATAGTGAGCAAAAATGCAAAATAGGCCTACACTAATAAATCGGTGGGACAAAATCCAACACCTCTAATTAACACAAAACCTAAGGAGGATTTGGAAATAATACAATTAAAACATAACGTTTACTTATTCAATATAAAAAATATAAGCCCTTAACCCTTGCTGGGGCGATGCGGACACATGGCGCCCACTCGCACGTGTAGCGGGCGTCATGGCCGGCAAGTCTCTGCTGTTTCTAACAGCAGAGACTTGCGGTACTTACCGCCATCGGCAGCGTCTTCATAGGCCTTTAGATGCCGTGATCACACATGATTACGGCATCTAGTTGCGTATAAACCCGGAAGCACCCATGTGGCCAATCTGGGTGTCTGTATACGATCTGAAAGCTGTAAACCTCGCTGATGAGGTTTATAGCTTTGAAAGTGCAATTCTTATTCTGGCCACTACATGGCAGGCCAGGATAAGAAATGAGCAAATTCGGTTATTAATTCAAAATGAAAAAGCCCTGATTGCTCCTAAAGAAAAAAGAAAAAAACACAATCTATTTGCTCATATTTGAGTTTTAAAATAATCACAAAAAAATGTAAAAAAATATATAAAAAATAAAAAAATATAAAAGTTTAAATCACCCCCCTTTCCGTTTAATTAAAAAAATAAATACCTAAATAACAATTAATATAGACATCATGGGTATAACCATGACCAAAAACGCCCATACTTTTAAAATATTTAAAATTGTGTGGCGGAAAAAAGCGTCCAAATGGCGATTCGCTGTTTTTTGTCGCTTTTTTTCCTAAAAAATTAAATAAAAAGTGACCAAAAAGTCATACACACCCCAGAATGGTATCAATAAAAACTTCAGATCGCCCCGCAAAAAATGAGCCCCCATACAGCTCCGTACACATAAATACCAAAAAGTTATAGGGGTCAAGATATGACAACAAAAAAAGGCCAACTTTATAATTATTTTATCACTATCAAAACGCAGGAAAAAACTATACATATTAGGTATCGCCGGATTCATACTGACCAGTATAATGAAAGTTTTAATGAACATCGAACGCTGTAAATAAAAAACCCGTAGAACTGTAGCGGAATAGCGTTTTTTTTGCAATTTCAACCGCTTTGGAATTTTTTCCCCGCTTCCCACTACACCATATGCAATATTAAATGATGGCATTGAAAAGTACAACTTGTCCCGCAAAAACAAGCCCTCATACAGCTATGTGAACAGAAAAATAAAACAGTTATGGCTGTTTGAAGGCAGGGAGCGCAAAACGAAAACGCAAAGCTGAAAAAAACTCCGGTACAGAAAGGGTTAATGTACTTAGATAAATACACATGATAAATAAATAAAGAAAGAAATCAATTTGTTCTTACCACCTCCCATGTACCAATCTCATACCCTGATGAAAGGATCACTGAAGGACAATGTCGTCATTCAGCAGTAGCAGGGGCAGTAATCACAGAAGTCCTGATAGTTTTCCAGGCCGGCATCTTCACCATACTGGAGTTTGGCATGTGACTGTTTGAGGTTGTGGACAGGTGTCTTTTACACTGATAACAAGTTCAAACAGGTGTCATTACTAAAGGTAATGAGTGGAGGACAGAGGAGCCTCTTAAAGAAGAAGTTACAGGTCTGTAAGAGCCAGAAATCTTGCTTGTTTGTAGGTGACCAAATACTTATTTTCCACCATAATTTGCAAATAAATTCTTTAAAAATCAGACAATGTGATTTTCTGGATTTGTTTTCTTATTTTGTCTCTCATAGTTGAGGTTTAGCTGTGATGTCAATTACAGGTCTCTCTCATCTTTTTAAGTGGGAGAACTTGCACAATTGTTGGCTGACTAAATAATTTTTTACCCCACTATAGAGCAGTTCAGCCAATACCACATTCAGTACTTTTACATATCTAATGTAATCATAATGGAAAGTATATGTTGATATGTCTACTGCATATCCAATGCGATTACATCACAGATTATTTTGTAATATGCCATATTTAAAGTATTATATATAATAATATAAAATTATATTACTGAATACCTAATAACATTAATAAAAATAATAAGCATCAATAATATAATTCATAAACACTTATTTTAGATTTTGATAGAAATTGAGCTATAATGAGTGTTTATGCATTCTAACACTAATCGCATACAGGTTCCACGTTTCTCTTCTGTTTGAAACAGCAGTAACCCAGCAGCTATGATGCCTGCTGCACACACAAGCGGGTACCATGTTTAGAGTCCCAGCCAGCGCCATAAATGTATGGAGCTTATTGGGAAGGGGTTAAGACCAATTTAAAAAAGATTTTAGCCCAAAATGATAAGAATGCAATCATAAAAGGTATCCATAACCTTTAAAATTAATGAATCTATTTATCTATCATCTAACTATGTAAAAAGTATTCTCTTTTGCTTTCTGGTTGAAGAAGCTGCAGGGCGAAACATATTGCCCTGATATGCCACCAATTCCTTTTTTTGGTTGGTAGCTATATATTGTATTGCTTTGTCTCATTTGGGCTCACTTTAACATGTGTAACAGTATCAGACGTGTCATATGATAGCATACTTATCTGGTAGGTAAATATGTAATTATTCACTCAATAAGTAAGATAGTTTAAAAGGCTATAAAAAAGACATATGTCCATCCAGTTCAGGCTGTTAACCGACATTTTGATCTAGAGGAAGGTAAAAAAAAAGCCCTATGAGATAGAAACCAATTTCCCTCATTTTAGGGGAAACAAGTCAGGCAATCAGAATAACTCCTTGAATCAATGACCTTTATCCAGAATTCTAGTAACTATAACATGTAATATTATTACACCTCAGAAATACATACAGGCCCCTCGTTAACTCTTTTATTAAGTTCACTTCACCACCTCTTTTGTCAGAGAGTTCTGTAGTCTCACTGCTCTTACAGTAAAGAATCTTCTTCTATGTGCAGAAAGCTTATTTCCTCTAGAAGATGCCCCCTCATCATAGTCCTGGGTATAAATAGATCAAGGGAGAGATCTCTGTTCTGCCCCCTGATAAATTTATACATAGCTATTAGATCTTCCACAGTCATCTTTTTTCTAAACTAGATAACCCTAATTTTAATCATCTTTCTGGGTACTGTAGTCCACCCATTCCAGTTGTTACTTTGGTTGCCGGCCTATAATTTCCAAGCTCTGTTTTTGACCCCCTTTTGAATATTGGCACAACATTTGCTAAGCGCCAATCCTGTGGAACACTCCTAGTCATTATATAATCCTTAAATATCAGAAATAAAGGTCTGTCTATTACACTAGTTAAATCTCTTAGGCTACAGGGGTGTATGCCATCTGGACCTGCTGATTTGTCTATTTTAATCGTTTTAAGATGCTGCTATACTTCTTCCTTTTATATGTCTTTTACACATTCAATTTTTTTTCTTATAGTTTTTTGATGCTTCCTCATTACCTTCCTGATTTAGCAATTTAAATGCTTTTTTTGTCATTTATTGCTCCCTTTACATTTCTATTTATCCACGATGCTTGTTTCTCATTCCTTACCCTTTTATTGCCATATGATATGTACCTCTTCCAATTATAGTTTAGGATGCCTTTAAAAATATCCAATTTTGTGGCTACATTCTTATTCCATTATCCCAGTTAGTGAGGCTAATTGCCTTGCTTAGCTAGTGAAGTTATGCATTTTGAAAGTTTGGTGTTTTTTGTGCCTCCCTAAAAAGACATTCTCTTGAATGACAATTGGAAGTTTATTATTTGATGGTCTCTATTTCTCAGGTGTCCCCCCAACCTGCACATCTGTTGCTCTGTCAGATCTATTTATTAATACTAAGTCTAGTATTGTCATCCCTCTAATCGGATCCTGCGCCAGTTGGGAAAAGTAATTGTCTTTGGTTATTACCAAGAACCTGTTTCTATGAGGTCTACAGGTTTCAGTTTTCCTCTCTTTATCTGGGTGGTTGAAGTCACAACCCCATTGTGATTTACTGCCTCAATTATTTCCCATAGTAGTAGATTTTCTATGGACTCTGTTATATTAGGTGGCTCATAGCAAATCCCTATCAGTATTTTATTATTGTTTTTGCCTCTATGTATTTCTACCCACAGTGACTCCACATGTTCATTTCCCTTACTTATATCTTCAGGTAGTGTAAGCTTTAGACAGGACTTTACATAAAGGCAAACCCCTCCCCTTTTCTGGTTTCCATGATATTTGCTTAGTTTGTTGTTTTTTTTTAACTTTTTTTTTAGTTTTTTAAAAGTTTATTGAGAAAACTTAAAGCATAGGATAGGCAACCAAAAAGTGCCTCAAGTACAATAAAATATCAAACATTACAGTCACGACACAATCAATCCAAAATGGTTAGCAATTGACTCTTACTTAAGTTCACACAGTTTACAGAGCATCATAGAAACATAAAGCAGATATAGCAAATAGAATACTTGCCAGATTGGAGAATGTAGAAGAAACACACCCCCATATGTGGGTAATGACCAAATGTCAACATAGTATCTTATGAGGTGGTCCCTATGTGTCTACATGATTTCCAGGCCCTCCAAGTTCCAAGAGGAGATCTCTTCAAACTAGAAAATTTGGTCAACTTTGTGCTTCCATTGTTTCATGATCCTTTCTAAACAGACTATAACCAGCAGTGCTCTCCCTCAACTGACATCCCCCTCATCTGCCAACCTTGATCTAGGCTAACCTCCCTGACACTCTTCCCTCTACAACACCTTTTGTTATGCAGCTACCTACCTCACTTTCCTGATCCTCTTTGCTAGCACCCTCCCCTGCATCTACCCCATTGAGTGGCTGCTCAGGGAGCAGCAAACTCTTTTCTATATTGCCAAGGCATCTCAATGTTGAAATTCACTTGTTTAGATAAACAATGTGTAATTCCAAACAGGCAATTTGATCTCATTGAATGGATAAGCAAAAGGGGTCCAGTTCCTGCCAGACCTCGAGCTCTAAAAAAAAAAGGAGAAGGTGGCATAGGACAGTAGTGCCAAATGACCTGTAGCCAGAGCATCTACTAGTAGTATTCGCGATACTTGGCCATTGTTCCACCAGGTAACCCACCGAGGCGCAAAATTGTAGTGGAGGAGAAAGTGGATGAGGTAGTGAAGTGGATGGCACGCTCATCTCAGTCTTAGCCGGATAATCTGATGTCATCTGCTGATACAGTATCCATATGTAGCCAGGGGTCAGACTCAGAGCGTTCCTCCTGCTCCACCATTCCTCTCTAACAAAGCCTGTCATTTTCATACGCAATTTGTACGCTCATGCATACGTGTCCAAAGAGGTTGCGTACCTTTTTTACCTGAACATTCGTTATTAGTCCGCAAATGTTTAGCTAAAAGCCATATAATTACGCAAATTCAACTAATCTATTCGTCGAATATACGAATCTTAGGAAAAGTTTGGCGAATAAAATTTTGCATGATTTGCTCATCTCTAGGTGTAATTGTATTGGTGATACATTGGATGAAATACAATTACTTATGTTCTTATTTATTTAATTGCATAAACTGAACTGTATAGTAAGTATCCGTTTCCCTCTTCTATTATGCATTTCTTAAATAATTTTAATTGTCTTGTGATATATTGTGTCTATTGATATGTATATAATAAAGATTTGAATATTATTACCTGGTATTGTCATTGTAATCCAAGAGTGTTTCTAAGTGTTATCTCTTAATAATATAAAAATGAGTTTCTGTCTGTCTGTCTGTTCTCTATGTGCGACCAAACTACTGGACCGATTTTCACCAAATTCGGCACACAGGTACATCAGGTGTCGGGGAAGGTTTTAGACCAGGTCTCATCTCTCTAGGACATACCGTTCCTGAGATATTCCCAAAATATGATCTCCATTAGCCAACATTACAACTGGGAACTTTGGTTTTAAACTCCAACTGCCATTCTCTGCAAAGACACACACAGGGAGGGCAGGTTTCCATAACAACCAGGTAATTATCAGCAGCTGAGGATCTCATCCATTTCTATTTACTGACACTGTTAAAGGTATTCCGGTTACCATAAATATAACTTATGTTTTTTTCTATTACCACAGTTCAGTAGTAATAAAAGATGTTTTCCTCCACTGCTGCCTATTGCGTGGGCTCATAAATAAGCATGGTATTGACCTTTAATTCAGGCCACCCTAAAAGAAGTACTTAAAACCCCCGCCCCAGGTCTCACTAAGCCACACCCCCAACTATGTCAGGCCACACCCCCTTTCACTCCGTAGCCAACAGAGATTGAAAAAATAAAGGTAAAAATCAACTTCTGTCAGCTGCAGGGATGGGTGGGAGGTTGACTTTCTTTCTGCAACAACACACACAAACATTAAATAAAATAGATTAAATACACCCATGTGAAGCGTCTTGCTAATCCACGCCCCCGACTCTGTCAGGTCACGCCCCCTCCTACTCCGCAGCCAATGGGAATTAAAAAATGAAGGTAAAAATAAACTTCTGTTTGCTGCAGGGGTGGGAGGGTGAATTTCTCTCTGCAACGACACACAAAAATTTTAGATGAAATAGACTAATTATAGACTACAACCGTTCGAAGCCTTTTACTAAGCCACGCCCCGTCTCTGTCAGGCCACGCCCCCTCTCACTCCGCAGCCATTCTGCAACGACACACAGAAACATTAAATGAAATAGATTAAATGCACCTATGTGAAGCGCTTTGCTAAGCCATGCCCAGACTCTGTAAGGCCACGCCCCCTCTCACTCCGCAGCCATTCTGCAACGACACACAAAAACATTAAATGAAATAGATTAAATGCACCTATGCGAAGCGCTTTGCTAAGCCATGCCCCGACTCTGTAAGGCCACGCCCCCTCCCACTCCGCAGCCAACAGGGATTGAAAAAATAAAGGTAAAAATCAACTTCTGTCAGCTGCAGGGATGGGTGGGAAGTTGACTTTCTTTCTGCAACGACACACAGAAACATTAAATGAAATAGATTAAATACACCCATCTGAAGCATCTTGCTAATCCACGCCCCCGACTCTGTCAGGTTACGCCCCCTCCCACTCCGCAGCCAATGGGGATTGAAAAAATAAAGGTAAAAATAAACTTCTGTTTGCTGCAGGGGTGGGAGGGTGAATTTCTCTCTGCAACGACACACAAAAATTATAGATAAAATAGACTAATTATAGACTACAACTGTTCGAATCGTCTTGCTAAGTCACGCCCCCAACTCTGTCAGACCACGCCCCCTCTCACTCCGCAGTCATTCTGCAACGACACACAGAAACATTAAATGAAAGCGCTTTGCTAAGCCACACCCCCAACTCTGTCAGGTCATGCCCCCTCCCACTCCACAGCCAACAGGGATTGATAGAATGAAGGGAAAAATAAACTTCTGTCAGCTGCAGGGGTAGGAGGGAAGTTGGATTTCTTTCTGCAACAACATACAGAAACATTAAATGAAATAGATTAAATACACCCATGCAAAACAATGTTTTCTTCCACTGTTACCCATGGCGTGTCCTCATAAATTACCATGGCATCGACCTATAATTCTGGCCACTATCAAAAGAAGGACTTAAAACCCCGCCCTAGGTCTTGCAACGTCACGCCCCCGACTCAGTCAGGCCATGACCCCTCCCACTCCGCAGCCAATGGAGATTGAACAATTGAAGGTAAAAATCAACATCTGTCAGCTGCAGGGATGGGAGGGAGGATGACTTTCTCTCTGCAACGACACACAGAAACATTAAATGAAATAGATTAAATATACCCGTGCAAAGCAATGTTTTCTTCCACTGCTACCCATGTGTTTCCTCAAATTACCATGGCATTAACCTATAATTCAGGCCACCCTGAAATGAAGGACTTAACCCCCCCGTGTCCCATTAAACCACACCCCCTCCCACTCCGCAGCCAATAGGGATTGAAAAAA
This sequence comes from Rhinella marina, assembly GCA_900303285.1. Taxonomy (NCBI): domain Eukaryota; kingdom Metazoa; phylum Chordata; class Amphibia; order Anura; family Bufonidae; genus Rhinella; species Rhinella marina. The sequence goes on along the minus strand of ONZH01027464.1, from coordinate 154,909 downwards.
TGAAGGTAAAAATCACCTCCTGTCAGCTGCATTGACTTTATCTCTGCAACGACACACAGAAACATTAAATGAAATAGATGAAACACACCCAGGCGAAGCCGGGTCTTTCTGCTAGTGATATGATATTTTGTAGTATAATACAAGAAGGTACTGTTGTATTTATTGCATAGTGTTGTCATTTTCATGTCGGGTATATGTTTGTATCTTGCCCTGCAAGACTGTCATATTCATATAACAATGGTCATTTATCAAGACTGCTATTCCCTTATGCCAGTTTTGTTCCCTGTGCACTACCAGTGATATGCATCTAATGTTTTATAAGATAGACAACTCTTTGTCTATCTTATAAACAATTCAAAGATCTTATAAACAATAAAGAGATTCAACAATTAGTTGAATCTCTGGCAGATCATGCCCTAGAAACTGAAGTTTATACCACTTTTTGGAGTATATTATGGTAAATTCGGAGGGTCCTGCCCCTCCCACTAAGCCCCTTCCCTATCTTTACCACTTTTGAAAAGTGGTGAGAACCTCAAAGAGTGGAAAATTATCTAACAAATATGGCGTGACTTAAAGTCATAATCCTCTGAGTAAATTAAAATCTATGCTTTTAGCATCAGCTGCCTATTAAGATTTTTCAGTTTAATTTATATTATTATAAACCTGTTTTAAAGTTATATTCTTTACAATAACAACTGTACTATTTTTGCACAATAAAGCCCCTTTTTTCAGAAAAAAAGAAAATGTTTTGAATTACCACATCTCATGACTAGAGATGAGCGAGCACTAAAATGCTCGGGTGCTCGTTATTCGAGACAAACTTTTCCCGATGCTCAGGTGCTCGTTTCGAGTAACGAACCCCATTGAAGTCAATGGGAGACTCGAGCATTTTTCGCAGGGGACCAAGGCACTGCCTAAGGAAGGCTGGGTGAAAACCTGGAAACATCAGAAAATGATGGAAACACCACGGAAATGGACAGGAAACAGCAGGGGCAGCATGCATGGATGCCTCTGAGACTGCCTAATCCCACCATTACCCCAAATTCTCAGGCAACAGCCTGATGGTTACCCTCATGGCAATTGTGTTCACCCAGACCAAGAAAGGTCAGGCACATACCCATCACATGTTAGGGAAGCACCCAACTAGGTGCAAAGAAAAATTGTTTAGAGAGAGGGCCTGTAGGTGGACCTCCGGAAAAAATGTTTAGAGAGAGGGCCTGTAGGTGGACCTCCGGAAAAATTGTGGTAAAAGAGTGCCAGTTGGACCTCTAAAAAATGGTGTTTTTTGGGTCAGCGTTGGGCAAAGACGACAAGGAGAAGTAGGAGGAGTAGAGAAGAGGATTCGGATACATAAGTAATGTTAATTTTTAGCTGCTCTCCCCCGGAGGAGATTTGAATTCCAGTGAAATCCAGGCTTTGTTCATTTTAATAAGCGTCAGCCTATCAGCGCTGTCAGTTGACAGGCGTGTACGCTTATCGGTGATGACGCCACCAGCTGCACTGAATACCCGCTCTGACAACACGCTAGCAGCAGGGCAGGCCAGCACCTCCAAGGCGTACAGCGCCAGTTCAGGCCACATGTCCAGCTTTAAAACCCAGTAGTTGTATGGAGCAGAGTGATCGCTACGGACGTTGGTATGGTCAGCTAGGTACTCCCTCACCATCTTTCTGTACAGCCCCCCCCTATTCTGCCTAGACTGGGGACAGGTGACAGTGTCTTGCTGGGGTGACATAAAACTGGCAAAGGCCTTGGAGAGCGTTCCCCTGCCAGTGCTGGACAAGCTGCCTGCTCGCCTCCTCTCCCCCGCTACTTGGCACACAGAACCATGCCCTCTGCCGCTAGTGGCGTCAGATGGGAAGGATTGTTTCAGCTTGTGCACCAGGGCCTGTTGATATTGATTCAATCTCATACTCCTTTCCTCTACAGGGATGAGAGTGGAAAGGTTCTGCTTGTACCGTGGGTCCAGGAGAGTGGACACCCAGTAATCGGTGTTTGAAAAAATGCTTCTAACGCGAGGGTCACGGGATAGGCAGCCTAACATGAAGTCTGCCATGTGCGCCAGAGTCCCAACATGCAAGAATTACCTCTCCTCACTGGCCTGACTGTCCATTTCCTCCTCCTCCAGGTCCTCCTCTTCAGCCCATACACACTCAAGAGTTAAGAAGGACTGAGCACTGGTACCCTCTTCTGTCTCGCCGACATTCTCCTCCTCTTCCTCCTCATCCTCATCCCCCTCCTCCGATACGCACTGAGAAACAGACCGGAGGTTGCTCTGGCTATCAAGCGACGTATCTTCCTCCACCGTCTCTTGTGACAAGCGCAAAGCATCCGACTTAATGCTGAGCAGTGAGTTTTTGAACAGGCAAAGCAGCGGGATGGTGAGGCTGATAATGGCGGCATTGCCGCTGACCATCTGTGTTGACTCCTCAAAGTTGCTCAACACCTGGCAGATATCAGACATCCACGTCGACTCCTCATTGTAGACTTGAGGAATCTGAGTGACCTGACTACCAGTTCTGGTGGAAGTTGTCATCTGGCAGTCTACAATCGCTCTGCACTGCTGGTAAACTCTGGATAACATGTTTAATGTTGAATTCCATCTTGTGGGCACATCGCACAGCAGTCGGTGAGCGGGCAGTTGAAGGCGGCGCTGCTCTGCCCTGAGAGTGGCAGCATCTGTGGTCGACTTGCGGAAATGTGCACAGATGCGGCGCACCTTGGTGAGCAAATCAGACAGATTGGGGTATGTCTTGAGGGACAGCTGAACTATGAGATTGAACACGTGGGCCAGGCATGGCATATGTGTCAGTCTGCTGAGTTTCAGAGCTGCCACCAGGTTATGCCCATTGTCACACACAACCATGCCTGGCTTGAGGTTCAGTGGTGCCAGCCACAGATCAGTCTGCGCCATGATGCCCTGTAACAGCTCTTGAGCAGTGTGCCTTTTGTCACCTAAGCTCAGCAGTTTGAGCACCGCCTGCTGGCGCTTACCCACGGCACTGCTGCTGCGCCTAGAGCTACCGACTGAAGGTGCCATGCCCACGGATGGTAATTCGGAGGAGGAGGTGGAGGAGGAGGAGGGGTCGGAGGAGGAGGCATAGTACGTCTGAGAGACCGTGACCGAGGTAGGCCCCGCAATCCTCGGTGTGGGCAGTACATGAGCGGCCCCAGGGTCAGACTCGGTCCCAGCCTCCACCAAGTTAACCCAATGTGCCGTCAGTGATATATAGTGTCCCTGCCCGGCAGCACTTGTCCACGTGTCCGTGGTTAGGTAGACCTTCTCAGAAACAGCGTTGGTCAGGGCACGGATGATGTTTTTTGACACGTGCTGGTGTAGGGATGGGACGGCACATCGGGAAAAATAGTGGCAGCTTGGGACAGAATACCCTGGGGCAGCCACCGCCATGAGATTGCGAAATGCCTCGGTCTCTACCAACCTATAGGGCAGCATCTCCAGGCTCAGCAATTTGGAGATGTGGACGTTGAGGGCTTGGGCATGTGGGTGGGTGGAACTGTATTTCCTCTTGCGCTCCAGCGTCTGCTGTAAAGACAGCTGAACGCTGCGCTGGGACACATTGGTGGATGCTGTGGAGGATCGTGGAGGCGAAGGTGTGGTTTTCCGGCAGGTGGTGCTCGTGCCGGGGTCCTGGGCAGGGGGTGGACTAGCAGAGGCAGCGAGTGACACAGGGGAAGGAGCAGTGGTGTGACCCGCAGGTGAACGGCCTTGGTTCCATTGAGTGGGGTGTTTAGCACTCATATGCCTGTGCATGCTGGTGGTGGTTAGGCTAGTAGTGGTGGCACCCCTGCTGATCCTGGTGTGGCACAGGTTGCACACCACAGTCCGTCGGTCATTCTCACTTTCTTTAAAGAACCTCCAGACTTGCGAACATCTAGGCCTCGCCACGGGAGCTTCACTACGTGAAACAGTTGCTGCTGATGCACCAGCTCTGGCCCTGCTTCTCCTTCTGGCCACACCACTGCCTCTTCCAACCTGTTCTGGTGCAGCACTCGCCTCCGCCTCAGAAGCACTGTCTTCACTCGGCTTATCAACCCAGCTTGGGTCAGTCACCTCGTCATCCTCCGATTTCTCAGTCTGCTCCCCCCTCGGACTTCCTGCCCTGACAACTTCACCACTGTCTTACTACCGTGTCTCCTCATCGTCCGACCTCTTTACACACTTCTTCCACTAAGTCAACATTGTCGTCATCATCATCACCCACAGACTGCGACAGTTGGAAAACTCGGGCATCGGGAAAGAGGTCAGCAGCAACCTGAGAAGTGGTTTGTGACTCTGGGAAGGGTCCAGAAAACAGTTCCTCAGAGTATGCTGGATCGCATTCCAAATTTTTCTGGGAGGGGGCAGACTGGGGGGAAGGAGGTTAAGGTGGAGGAGCCAGAGGAGTGCTCCCTTGGGTAACGTGGGTGGACTGCGTGGAAGACTGACTGGTGGACAAATTACTTGAAGCATTGTCCGCAATCCACGAGATCAGCTGTTCGCACTGTTGTGGTTTCAACAGTCCTCTACCACGTGTCCCTGTAAGTTGAGACATGAAGCTAGGGAGTGTAGCTTTGCGGCGTTCCCCTGCTCCCTCATCAGCAGGTACTGTCTCACCCTGCCCAGGACCACGGCCTCTGCCCCCTGCAGTAATTGAATGCCCACGCCCACCCCCTCGTCTTCCACCCTTAGCCCTGGGGTTCAACATTTTCTGTATATAAGTGTATTATATGTACAAAAAAAAATGGGCCTGCTGTACTGAAACCCACAAACTTGTTCAATCTAAACAAGAAAATACATAGGTGGATAAGTTAGAGCTAAATTACTTATGTTATTACGTACCATGCAGTATGGAGCAATTACACTGAAACTATTAGATTAGGCAGACTTGGTCTGCTTAATTGCAACCCAGACAAATGTCGCACAGAGATTTTATTAATGTAGCTGTATCAGTGAGAGAAAAAGACCTTTTTAAATTACGGGACGTACAGAATGGGTCACCTGGACAGAAAATATGGATTGTGCTTTGTATATAGGTGGATAAGTTAGAGCAAAATTACGTATGTTATTATATACCATGCAGTATGGAGCAATTACACTGAAACTATTAGATTAGGCAGACTTGGTCTGCTTCTTTGCAACCCAGACAAATGTCGCACAGAGATTTTTGTAATGTAGCTGTATCAGTGAGAGCAAAAGACCTTTTTTAATTATGTGACGTACAGAATGTGTCACTTGGACAGAAAATACAGATTGTGGTTTGTGGTGAGTGGACAGCTGAGCTGTGACACACAGAATGGTTCCACACAGCTGTATGAAATGGATTTGTATCACTGAGATAAAACAACAAAAAAACTATTTTTTTATATATTTTTTTTTAACGTGACATGCAGAAACTATCAGAGAGCAAACTCAGCCCATGCTGACTGTGGCTATTTTGACTGCAACCCAGACAAATGTCGCACAGAGATTTTTCTAATGGTGCTGTATCAGTGAAAGCAAAAGACCGTATTTGATTACGTGACGTAAAGTATGGGTCATCTGGACAGAAAATACGGATTGTGGTTTGTGGTGAGTGGACAGCTGAACTGTGACACACAGAATGGTTCCACACAGCTGTATGAAATGGATTTGTATCACTGAGATAAAACAACAAAAAAACTATTTTTTATATATTTTTTTAAATATTTTTTTATATATATATTTTTTTAACGTGACATGCAGAAACTATCAGAGAGCAAACTCAGCCCCTGCTGACTGTGGCTATTTTGACTGCAACCCAGACAAATGTCGCACAGAGATTTTTCTAATGGTGCTGTATCAGTGAAAGCAAAAGACCGTATTTGATTACGTGACGTAAAGTATGGGTCATCTGGACAGAAAATACGGATTGTGGTTTGTGGTGAGTGGACAGCTGAACTGTGACACACAGAATGGTTCCACACAGCTGTATGAAATGGATTTGTATCACTGAGATAAAACAATAAAAAAAAAAGTTCTATATGGCGATAGCTGCAACTACTAGTGCCAGCCAGCCCAGCCAGGAGACAAAAAAAAATTGTCTTGTAGCCCTTAAAAGGGCTGTTGGGTTCTTTTGAGATCACTCCTGCCTAAACTAAAGAGAACAGAGAACTAAATCCAGGCCCTAACACTCTCCCTGAAACGCAGCAGATCTGTCCCTAACCACATCTAGACAGCATCTGAGCCAAGCACCGCAGGCAGTCACTAGTATATTCCAGGGTCACCTGATCAGGCCAGCCAACCCCTGCTATCGACATGTAAGGGCCCCACGTGATGCTGGGTGTACCGTAGAGTCTCCTGGCTTGTGATTGGCTGAGTTTATAGGAGCCAAAAATTCTAAATGCGGGAGATGCCATTTCCTCGAGCATGGCGAGATACTCGTCTGAGCAGCGAGCACTTACGAGTACCGTAATACTCGAACGAGCACCAAGCTTGGATGAGCATTCTCGCTCATCTCTACTCATAACCTATTGCTTTTTTTGTGCTTTCATCATAAAATATATGTGCGAGGGCTTGATTTTTGTAGGAAATTTTCATTGGTATATTAAGGTAATTATAACCATAGTGCAAACCTGTGCCACCATAATATTCCTAGTCTTAGTTGCTTGCAGCATGTAACATGTTAAAGGGATAGGCACATCAAAGTATTGGTGGTCAACATCCCATGATTATATAAACATTCTCAGAATTGTGAAACCTTACCTGAGCATCAAGTCTCTCTGATTTACAGTACATTGTTTGTAATGATGTTTGTTTTGTTTTTTTGGGTTTAACTAAAACTATGTGCTGACTTTGAGTTTTAGTTACCTGCTATGGACTACACAATATATGTCTTACTATGCTGCAAAAACTCTGTCCTGATGTCAGATTTATATGACTTTGCATCTGTATATACGCTCTGAAACCCTGCTTGATAAACACCATCAATAGTTGCCAATATAAACTCTACTATCCTTATCAAGGCCTATACTGCACACTGTCCACTGAGACGAAAAAAACACTAGCCCCAGTTAAACCCATAAGCCAAAATGTGACAAAGTGTATCCGAACTCTTGTCTACTGGCATGACTTTGACAGCACCACATAACTTTTTTGATAAATATGTAATCTACAACCCCATTCAAACCACAATATGACGGCAGTGTTTTGCAGACCGCATACAATATATCTGCAAAACTCAGGGACCTTCCATTTGCACCCTGTATTACTTCAATGTGTCCATGATCCACATGCTGTGGAGAAACAGATGGAATGTCCTATCTTTTGCAGCATGGCCGCACAGGCCCAAAACCACATAAATACCCTTTTGTGTGCTTCTCGGTCTATGCAACCACGCTGAAAAAATGTCCTATCTTTCACAGCCTCTTGCAGATAAAAGACTGAATGAAGTAAATTGTTATTTAGTAAGAAGTTAGCGATCCATTTAAAAGTGTATATGTGCTGTACTAGGCCCTCCAGAGATTGGAGAAACATAAACAGCTTAAAGATAAGAAAGTTAACAATACTAACATATAATGATTAGTAAATTGTCACTTCTATAAATAAACTCTCTTGTCTCAAAGGCTGATAAGTTTTAAGTGGAGAGTTATAGAGCATTAAGTGATTTATCTTTTTCATCAATTCATTTTTATGCATTTACAAAGAATTGACTAACAAACATATACCATATAAAAATAAGATTAAGTTTAAAGAAATATTACATACCTGTGTATCAATAGTAGGATTCAAATCATTTTTGGAAAAAACATTCACAGCTGTAGCATCCTCAGTGTCTATAAGATTGTCTGTGGGGACATTCTGCACTGGTTTCAGATAAGCAATTTCATTCTGCTTTGAGTCCAGGGTCACACACACATCATATGAGAATGGGAAAGGTAAACTTGTATCACTGATCTCAGAAGGACATCCCAGGGTGAACTGAGGATACACATTTCCACTATAAGCTCCATAGATTTTAGGAGAATGAGATTTTCTGCAGTTTAAGACTATCGTAATTAACACAATTACAATGAATAGAATTGAAATAAGACCTATGGAAACTACCAAGTAGAAGGTTACATTAGAAGAAGTATTTGATGTATTAGGTTGTCTTCTTATCTCTGGTACAACCTGTTGAAAGTTTTCAGCTACAACTAAATTAACTGAAACTGTAGATGACAGAGATGGGACTCCATTATCCTTCACCAGAACCACAAGTTTTTGTCTTAAAGACTCTAAGTCTGGAAGATCTCTTCTAATCCTGATTTCCCCAGTGTATTGGCCAATAGTGAATAAATATGGTTCTTGAACTTGTAGTAAGTGATAGGAGAGCCAGGCATTGTGTCCAGAGTCAGCGTCCACTGCAATCACTTTGGTGACCAGATAACCTTTCTTAGCAGAGTCAGGAATAAACTCAAATAATGCTGATCCCTCAGTGTCTGATGATGGGTAGAGAATCTTAGGAGCATTATCATTCTTATCAATGATACATATTCTCACTGTGACATTACTGCTTAGAGGAGGTGATCCATTGTCATTAGCCATCACTTGGAATTGAAATTCCTGCAACTGCTCATAATCAAATGATCTCTGGGAATAAATCACTCCACTTATAGAATTAATTGAAATATATGAAGACACAGGGATATCTTCTACATTACTGTTCAGAATGCTATAACTAATTTTCCCATTTTCATCACAATCAAAATCTGAAGCTTTTAGATTGTGTATTGATGTACCTGGTTGATTATTTTCTCCAATATATAGAACATAATTCATCTTCTCAAAGACTGGAGCATTGTCATTTACATCTGAGATATTGAATTGAATGGTTTTGTTGGAAGACAGTGGAGGAGATCCGCTATCCATACACTGTATGGTAACATTGTAGGAAGGATTTCTTTCTCGGTCCATGTTAGTTGCAGTTACTAATTTATAGTAACTACTAGAGGATGGAATTAGCTGAAAAGCCAAAGGGTCTGACATATGACAAGCAACTTCACCATTTATCCCAGAGTCCAAATCACGGACATTTAGTAATGCTATGACAGTTCCGGGTGATAAATCTTCTGGGATTGAGTCAAAGAGAGGTTGCATCCTAATATTCGGGGCATTGTCATTGACATCTATTACTTGTATTGATACCTTGCAATGTGTCACATGACCTCCACCATCTTTAGCCTCTATGGTCATTTCATAAGTATCTGCTTTTTCATAGTCTAAATATCCTAACACTTTGATATCCCCATTTAATGAATCTATAGTAAATAATTGGTATGCATTGTCAGGAATATGACTAAGAGAATATGTTATTTGAGCATTAGAGCCTTCATCTTCATCAGTTGCATTTAGCTGAATTACAAGGGATCCAACAGCTGCATTTTCATATAATCTTATGTGATACACATCTTGTTTAAACTTAGGTAGGTTGTCGTTAAAATCTTGGACAACAATCGTAATTATAGCAGTGCTTGATTTCTGGGGGTTACCTCCATCCAAAGCTGCTAATATTAACTCATAGAAACTTTGCGTCTCTCTATCCAATGATTTTTCTAGTATAATTTCTGGATATTTTATTCCATCTGTTGCAATTTTTTCTCCAAGGCCAAAGTTTTCATTACCACTTAATGTATAACGCTGTATTGAGTTGGTGCCTAAATCTGGATCTTGTGCATTTCCTAAAGTAAAATGTGCACCAGGTAAAGTAACTTCACTTATTTCTAAATCAAAACATTTTTTTGAAAATATTGGTGCATTATCATTCACATCCTTGATTTCAATAGTGATTGTGTAAAAATTCAAAGGATTTTCAATTACAGCCTCTAGGTCTATAAAGCAGGAAGGTTTCATTCCACATAGTATTTCTCTATCAATTCTGTCATATACAAATACTTCTCCATTTTCCAAGTTTACATTGAAATATTGTTTTTCTGTCTGTGAGATAAGTTGGAATTTTCTATTTGCTAATTCCTTTACATTTAATCCAAGATCCTTTGCCACATTTCCAATTACAAATCCTTGATTCATCTCTTCGGGTACTGAATATTGTATCTGTCCATAAATATCATTGAGAAAGAAGAAAATAAAGGCAAATACCTTATATATCTGTTCCCATTGTCTTCTTCTGTGTCTTGCTGTATAATTCATTTTCAGATAGCTTTGACACAACAATTTCTTTACTGTAATCCACAAGGAAGAGAACATAATTCTTGATGCAAAATTCTTTGTAAAGATGTTTTCAGACAGTAGAGTAGTCTCTAGAAATAATGTGGCTTTTCCTTATATCTTGCACTATGAGATTACTGTAACATTTACTAGATCTTCTTTCTAAGGTGTGCAAAATATTTAACACAGTCTTATAGTGCCCCTCAGTGTTCAAATACAGGAACTGCCATTGCTCAACGAAAAGCAAATTTTAAACTATTTTGTAAATTTTATTTTGTCTTTGCATATTTGTGTTTGTTTTTGTAAATGGTATTACAACGTATCTAGATAATTAAACATATATAAATACAATATTATTTAAGGATCAAAATGATGTTGCTATGCTATAAAGGAAAACAAAAATATTAATAGTGTATTTAATACCTTTTAAAATAACAATATATGACAAAAGTACATAACAATGTTTCTTTTTTTAGTAACGGTTTATAAGTTTCAGTATTTTCTGGAGCTTTTTTTATAATCAAAATCTCCTACAATCTGAAATGCTGAAAAGTAAAATTAGCATCTAAGTACCTAAGATCCCATTTAACTGTACATAACTGTGGATAGGTTTGGTATAATTTAGACACCAGTAGCAATTAATTTACCTAGACCACATATTAGGCCTCACAATGTGTTTATTAAAGGAAATCTATGAACAGTTTTTTTAAATGTATAATACACTTAGGGATAAAAAATTAACATATCTAGATAGAAATTTCAGATTACTATAAACTCTGCATGAAATTGTCCCAGGCAGATACGTAACTTAATATAGGTATGGTTTGATTATACTCTGGGTATTGCCTCATGAAGACATAACATAGCTTTTTCCAATGCCCTATAAAATGGCTTTCTATTTTTAAAGACTATTTTTAGGTAATGTACCTCTTGGTGAGAGATCGTTAACTGTAAGGTATGCTTCTACTATGCACTTGAAGATATTTTATGCAGTCAGGACAGAGTGCAGCGTGAAGACCAGGGAGGGTGAGTAGAGATTTCCTCACTGCTCCCCGCGACCTCATAATATTCTGATGAACGCTTCCATAATAGAAACGTTCATTAGCATTCAGACTATAAATTGCACTGCCACTTTTCTCTCACATTTGAGAGAAAAAAGTGTATCTTAAAGTCTTTTTTAGAGAAAAATGTTAAACTACTACATCTGTAGATTTAAAAATGTGGCAAACTAAACAAACAGTGGCCCAAGCTTATTACTGTCAGTGTGCATCTAGACACTGCGATCGCCGCTCCCTGTCATTGCACCTGCTACTTACAAAGGAATGCGATTCTTGACAAAATAATTCATAACAAATCAAATCTCTTATGAAATTCAGCAAAGTAGCCAAATCTAATTTTTTACAAATTCGCTCATCACTAAACATGACCCTAAAAAATAATGTAAACTGTTTGTGTTCACACAGAAATCAAAGAACTATACAAAAATGAAAATATTTTCAAAAGATATGATTTCATGATGTACTTCCATACCTGTGTAATAGTGGTAGTTGTCAAGTTACTGTTAGATGAATCATTCACAGCTGAATCTTCTGTGTCTATGAGATTGTCTGTAGGGACGCTCTGCACTGGTTTCAGATAAGCAATTTCATTCTGCTTTGAGTCCAAAGTCACACACACATCATATGTGAATGGGAAAGGTAAACTTGTGTCACTGATCTCAGAAGGACATCCAAGGGTGAACTGAGGATACACATTTCCACTATATGCTCCATAGGTTGTAGGAGAATTAGATTTCCTGCACTTTAAGACTATTGTAACTAACACAGTTACAATGAATAGAATTGAAATAAGACCTATGGAAACTACCAAGTAAAAGGTTACATTGGAAGAAGTATTTGATGTATTAGGTTGTCTTCTTATCTCTGGCACAACCTGTTGTAAGTTTTCAGCTACAACTAAATTAACTGAAACTGTAGATGACAGAGATGGGGCTCCATTATCCTTCACCAGAATCACAAGTTTTTGTCTTAAAGACTCTAAGTCTGGAAGATCTCTTCCAATCCTGATTTCCCCAGTGTATTGGCCAATAGTGAATAAAGATGGTTCTTGAACTTGTAGTAAGTGATAGGAGAGCCAGGCATTGTGACCGGAGTCAGAGTCCACTGCAATGACTTTGGTGACTAGATATCCTTTCTCAGCAGAGTGAGGAATAAGCTCAAATAATGTTGATCCCTCAGTGTCTGATGAGGGGTAGAGAATCTTAGGAGCATTATCATTCTTATCAATGATACATATCCTAACTGTGACATTACTGCTTAGTGGAGGAGATCCACTGTCTTTAGCCATCACCTGGAACTGAAATTCCTTCAACTGCTCATAGTCAAATGATCTCTGGGCATAAATCACTCCACTTATAGAATTAATTGAAATATATGATGTCATAGGAATATCTTCTACATTACTATTCAGAATGCTGTAAGTAATTTTCCCATTTTCATCACAATCAAAATCTGAAGCTTTGAGATTGTGTATTGATGTACCTGGTTGATTATTTTCTCCAATATATAAAACATAATTCATCTTCTCAAAGACTGGAGCATTGTCATTTATATCTGAGATGTTTACTTGAATGGTTTTGTTGGTAGAGAGTGGAGGAGATCCGCTATCCATACATTGTATTGTAACATTGTAGGAAGGATTTCTTTCTCGGTCCATGTTAGTTGCAGTTATTAGTTTATAGTAACTACTAGAGGATGGAATTAGCTGGAAAGACAGTCTGTCTGACACATGACAAGCAACCTCACCATTGATCCCAGAGTCCAGGTCCTGGACATTTAATAATGCAATGTCAGTTCCTGGTGGCGAATCTTCTGTGATTGTTGCTGAGAGAGATGTGATAGTTATTTCTGGGGTATTGTCATTGACATCTATTACTTGTATTGACACTTTGCAATGTGTCACATGACCTCCACCATCTTTAGCCACTACAGTCATTTCATAGGTATCTGATGTTTCATAGTCCAAGTTTCTTAATAATTTTACACCCCCATTTAATGAATCTATGATAAATAATTGGTATGCATTGTCAGGAATATGACTAAAAGAATATTTTATTTGACCATTAGAACCTTCATCTTCATCAGTTGCATTTAGCTGAATTACAAGAGATCCAACAGCTGCATTTTCATGTAGTCTTATGTGATATGTATCCTGACTAAACATCGGTAGGTTATCATTAAAGTCCTGGACAATAATCTTAATTGTAGCAGTGCTTGATTTCTGTGGGTTTCCTCCATCCAATGCTGTTAATATTAACTCATAGAAACTTTGCATTTCTCTATCCAATGATTTTTCTAGTATAATTTCTGGGTATTTTATTCCATCTGTTGTAATTTTTTCTCCAAGGACAAAGTGTTGATTACCACTTAATGAATAACTTTGTACAGAGTTGGTACCTAAATCTGGATCTTGTGCATTTCCTAAAGCAAAATGGGCACCAGGAGAGGTAACTTCACTGATTTCTAAATCAAATTTGTTGTCTGAAAATTTCGGAGAGTTATCATTTATATCCTGGATTTCAATGGTAATTGTGTAAAAATTCAACGGATTTTCAATTACAGCCTCTAAATTTATAAAACAGTTCGGTTTCATTCCACATAATGTTTCTCTGTCAATTCTATCTAAGACATATAAATCTCCATTTTCCAAATTAATATTGAAATTTAGTTTTTTTGCTTTTGAAATAAGTTGAAAATTTCTATTTGCTAATTCCTGAACTTTTAATCCAAGATCTTTTGCCACATTTCCAATTGCAGATCCTTGCTTCACTTCTTCAAATACTGAATATTGTAACTGCCCATTGGTATCAATGATAAAGAAGATAAAACAAAATACCTGATATATCTGCTTCCATTGTTTCTTTCTCTGTCTTTCTACCTTCATTGTCAGAAAGCCTTGATAGAAAACTTTTCTTTACTGTAATCCACAAGAAGAAAATATGTCTTTAAAATGGAAAATCCTTTGTAAAGATGATTCTTAAGGAACAGACTGCAGTGTGTTCTCTGAAAAGCTTCCCAATTTGCTGTGCTTTGAAACTAGAGTAAAGTGAGTGGAATTTCTTTCTGGGTTGAGTAAAAATTCATGCACAGTCTAACAGTGCCACTTAGTGTTGAAAAACAAAAACTGCAGCTATTGTAAGATTTTTTTAAATAGAATGCATGACTTTATGTTTTAATTAATGTTTCTGTTAGCTTTCTTAAAAATGTATGAGCATAGAATATCATATCCTAACACCATGAAGTATAATGTAAGGCAATATTAATGATTAACATATTAATAGTACAGATGAGCAAACATGCTCGTTCGAGCATTAGGGTATTCGTACATGCTCGATACTCGGACGAGCATCTCGCGATACTCGAGGAAATGGCATCTTCCTCTTCCTGCATGTTAGGCGCCTTTTTCTCAGCCAATCAACATGCAGGAGAGTCTTTGGTACCCCCTAGCATCACGTGGAACCCCTACAAGTCGATAGCAGGGATTGGCTTGCCAGATCAAATGACCTGGGAATATAAGAATCTGGTCCCGCGCTGCTCGCCTCAAATGCCGCCTGGATGAGATTAGGGACAGAGCTGCTATCTGTCAGGGAGAGTGTTAGGGCCTCAATTTAGATTTTGGTTAGGCAGGAATCATCCTCAAAGAACCCAACAGCCCTTTTAAGGGCTACAAGCACCTTTTTTTTGGTCTCCTTCTGGCTTCTGGCTGGGACTTGTAGTGCAGTTACCACCATCTTGGCTGCACACTGTGCACAACGACTGGTGGAAGAAAGGGAACAGCACGTGGTCCACACAGACCCCAAAGAAATTGCCCAAAGTCCTCTCAGTACTCATTTTTGCTACTGCTGTACCTTGGCTTGCTGGAATCTGTAGTGCAGTCTAGGGAATACGTTTTTTCTCTCAGTTATATATACTACAGTGAAGTGAACAATTCTGTAGTGTGCTGTACAGTAGCCGCAGTCTAAAGAGTACGTTTTTTCTCTGAGTTATATATACTACAGTGCAGTGAAAAATTCTGTTGTGTGCGGTACAGTAGCCACAGTCTAGAAAATCCGTTTTTCTCTTAGTTATATATACTACAGTGCAGTGAAAAATTCTGTCGTGTGCGGTACAGTAGCCGCAGTCTAGAAAATACGCTTTTTCTCTCAGTTATATATATTACAGTCCAGTGAAAAATTGAGTGGTGTGCAGTACAATAGCCGCAGTCTAAAGACTACATTTTTTCTGTCAGTTATATATACTACAGTGCAGTGAAAAATTCTGTCGTGTGCGGTACAGTAGCAGCAGTCTAAAGACTACATTCTTTCTCTCAGTTATATATCCTACAGTGCAGTGAAAAATTGAGTGGTGTGCGTTAAAATAGCTGCAGTCTGAAGACAGTAGCCACAGTCTAGAAAATACGTTTTTTCTCTCAGTTATATATACTACAGTCAGTGAAAAATTCTGTCGTGTGCGGTACAGTAGCCAGAGTCTAAAAAGTTCTTTCTCTCAGTTATATATACTACAGTGCAGTGTTTCTCAGCGCGTATTGGAGGAGGAGGAGGATGAGGAGGAAAAGGAGGAAGAGAAGGAGACTGTTGGCGAGACTGAAGAGGGTACCTATGCTCATTCCTTCTTATCTGTTGAGCGTGTATAGGCTGAAGAGGAGGAGTTGGAGGAGGAGGAAATGGGAGAGTCACCCTATTGAGGAAAGGGAATTCTTGCGTGTTGGGACTCTGGCGCACATGGCTGACTTCATGTTAGGCTGCCTTTCCCGTGACCCTCGCGTTAAAAACATTTTTGTCAAAACTGATTACTGGGTGTTCACCCTCCTGGACCCCCGGTACAAGCAGAACTTTTCCACTCTCATTCCTGTAGAGGAAAGGAATATGAGAGTGATTCAATATCAACAGGCCCTGGTGCACAAGCTGAAACTATCCTTCCCATCTGACACCGCTAGCGGCAGAGGACGTAGTTCTGTGGGCCAACTAGTGGGGGAGAGGATGGGCGCAGGCAGCTTGTCAAGCACTGGCAGGGGAACACTCTCCAAGGCCTTTGCCAGTTTTATGTTACCCCAGCAAGACTATGTCACCCGTCCCCAGTCTAGGCAGAGTTGGGGGGAGCTGTTCAGAAAGATGGTGAGGGAGTACCTAGCTGACTATACCAACGTCCTGCGTGATCACTCTGCTCCATACAACTACTGGGTTGCAAAGCTGGACATGTGGCCCGAACTGGCGCTGTACGCCTTGGAGGTGCTGGCCTGCCCTGCCGCTAGCGTGTTGTCAGAGCGGGTCTTCAGTGCAGCTGGTGGCATCATCACTGATAGGCGTACACGCCTGTCAACTGACAGCGCTGGCAGGCTGACGCTTATTAAAATGAATAAAGCCTGGATTTCACTGGAATTCAAATCTTCAACGGGGAAAGCAGCTTAACATGAAGATTCTTCATGTATCCTCTCCTCTCCTCCTCCTTCTCTTCTTACACAAACGCTGAGCCAACAGGCAATTTTTCAGAGGGCCAACTGGCTCTCTTTTCAAACAATGTTTAGGGAGGGCCACCTACAAGCCTTCTCTCCAATCAATTTTTTAGGAGTGTCAACTACATACACTCAAAAACAATATTTTAGGAGGGTCAACTACAGACACTCAAAAATAATTTTTTAGGAGAGTCAACTTCAAACACTCTAAAACAATTTTTTGGGAGGCTCACCTACAGCCATTTGAATGCAATCTCAGTCTGACCAAGGCATTGGTGGTGTCACCACCATGCTGTGTCAGGCTCCATTTTTGCGTGGTTCATCTGCTACCTCAGTCTAACTTGGTCACTCTGTTGTCACTACCATGCTATGTCAGGGTAAAATTTTATGTGCTTCACCTGCTACCTCAGTCTAACATGGTCACTCTGGGTTCACCGCCATGCTGTGTCAGGGTAAAATTAAAGTGGTTCACCTGCTACCTCAGTCTAATCTCACTTGATCACTCTGTTGTCACCGCAATGCTGTGTCAGGGTAAAATTTTATGTGTTTCACCTGCTACCTCAGTCTCACTTGGTCACTCTGTTGTCACCGTCATGCTGTGTCAGGGTAAATTTTTATGTGGTTCACCTGCTACCTCAGTCTAACTTGGTCACTCTGGGTTCACTGCCATGCTGTATCAGGGTAAAATTTTATGTGGTTCACCTGCTATCTCAGTCTAACTTGGTCACTCTGTTGTCACCGCCATGCTGTGTCAGGGTAAAATTTTTTGTGGTTCACCTGCTATCTCAGTCTAAACTGGTCACTCTGGGTTCACCGCCATGCTGTGTCAGGGTAAATTTTTGGGTGGTTCACCTGCTACCTCAGTCTCACTTGGTCACTCTGTTGTCACCGCCATGCTGTGTCAGGGTAAAATTTTATGTGGTTCACCTGCTACCTCAGTCTAACTTGGTCACTCTGGGTTCACCGCCATGCAGTGTCAGGGTAAAATTTTATGTGGTTCACCTGCTACCTCAGTCTAACTTGGTCACTCTGGGTTCACCGCTATGCTGTGTCAGGGTAAATTTTTTGGTGGTTCAACTGCTACCTCAGTCGCACTTGGACACTCTGGGTTCACCGCCATGCTGTGTCAGGGTAAAATTTTATGTGGTTCACCTGCTACCTCAGTCTCACTTGGTCACTCAGTTGTCACCGCCATGCCGTGTCAGGGAAAAATGTTATGTGGTTCACCTTCTACCTCAGTCTAACTTGGTCACTCTGTTGTCACCGCCTTGCTGTGTCAGGGTAAAATTTTATGTGGTTCACCTGTTACCTCAGTCTAACTTCGTCACTCTGGGTTCACCGCCATGCTGTGTCAGGGTAAAATTTTATGTGGTTCACCTGCTTCCTCAGTCTAACTTGGTCACTCTGGGTTCACCGCCATGCTGTGTCAGGGTAAATTTTTTGGTGGTTCAACTGCTACCTCAGTCGCACTTGGTCACTCTGGGTTCACCGCCATGCTGTGTCAGGGTAAAATTTTATGTGCTTCACCTGCTACCTCAGTCTAACTCGGTCACTCTGGGTTCACCTCCATGCTGTGTCAGGGTAAAATTTTATGTGGTTCACCTGCTAAATTAGTCTCACTTGGTCACCGCCATGCTGTGTCAGGGTAAAATTTTATGTGTTTCACCTGCTACCTCAGTCTAACTTGGTCACTCTGTTGTCACCGCCATGTTGTGTCAGGGTAAATTTTTGGGTGGCTCACCTGCTACCTCATCTAACTTGGTCACTTGATGGTGTCACCGCCATGCTGTGTCAGGCTACATGTTTGCATGGCTTACCTGCTACCTCATCTAACTTGGTCACTTGGTGGTGTCACCGCCATGCTGTGTCAGGCTAAATTTTTGGGTGGCTCACCTGCTACCTCATCTAACTTGGTCACTTGGTGGTGTCACCGCCATGCTGTGTCAGGCTACATGTTTGGGTGGCTCACCTGCTACCTCATCTAACTTGGTCACTTGGTGGTGTCACGTCTGTGAAGTGGTTATCTATTTTGAAGTGGTTTCTGAACGTCCATTCAGAAATAGCAGCTGCACGCTAATCGTGCAGCTGCACAGTGGGGTACCTGCTGTCAGTGACAGCAGGGTACGCCAAAGAGAAGGCAGAGACCATTCCCAGGGGTCACCGAGCGCTGTGTTAACAGAGCAGGAAGCGCTATTGCGCTTCCTGTTCCGGCCCGGCTTTCACGTAATCGTCTGGGCCGGGAGCGTGCAGGAGCTGCCGGGTCTCTCATAGACCCGATCAGCCCTGCACTGAGGCTGTACAGCATAGTGTTATGCTGTACCGCCTCTCTGGGGATGTATTTCCACTGTAACTGGGCTACTATGTCATTAAAAATAAAAAAATAGTAAAAAAAAAATTATATAATTATATAAAAAAATCACATATAAAAAAAAATAATTTCCCCCCAAATATGTCATTAAAAATGTTACAAATATAAATAAATAAAATAGACATATTTGGTATCACCGTGTCCAAAACGACCGGCTCTATAAAAATATCACATGATCTACCCCATCAAGTGAACTTAGTAAAAAAAATCTAATAAAAATTATGCCAAAACAGCTTTTTTTGTCGCCTCACCTAACAAAAAACATAATATCAAACAATCAAAAAGTCGTATGCATCCCAAAATGTAGCTATATAAACGTCACCTCATCTCGCAAAAAATGAGCCCCCACACAAGATCATAGCCAGAAAAATGGAAAATATATGGCTCTTAAAAAATTGCAACACAAAAACATGATTTTTTTCTGAAAATGCTCTTATTGAGTAAAACGTAAAAAAAAATAATAAAACATAGACATATTTGGTATTGTTGCGTCCGTAACAAATGGCTCTACAAAAATATCCCATGATCTATCCCATCAAGTGAACTTAGTAAAAAAATCTAATAAAAATTATGCCAAAACAGCTTTTTTTGCCGCCTCACCTAACAAAAACATAATATCAAACAATCAAAAAGTCGTATGCATCCCAAAATGGTAGCAATATAAACGTCACCTCATCCCGCAAAAAATGAGCCCCCACACAAGATCATAGCCAGAAAAATGGAAAAAATATGGCTCTTAAAAAATTGCAACACAAAAACATGATTTTTTTTTAAAAATGCTCTTATTGAGTAAAACGTAAAAAAAACTGGCTCTACAAAAATATCATATGATCTACCCCATCAAGTGAACGGTGTAAAAAAAATATAGAAAAATGCCCCTAAACTGCTTTTTTTTAGTTAACCTCCCAAAAATTAGATTAAAAAGTGATCAGAAAGGTGGATGTACCCCAAAATGGTGCAAATAAAAAGCACAGCTTGTCCCACAAAAAATAAGACCTCACACAGCTGAGTCCACAAAAAAATTAAAGTTATCGCTCCTAAAAACCATGACAAAAAATTCCATGTTAGAAAATACAGATGCTGTTCCTCCCCTTCTGAGCCCTGGCGTATCCCCAAATAACAGTTTACAACCACATGTGGGGTGTTTCTGCAAACTGCAGGATCGGGGTAATAAATATTGAGTTTTGTTTTGTTGTTAACCCTTGATGTGTTACAGGAAAAAAATGATTAAAATGGAAAATCTGCAAAAAAAAGTGAAATTTTGAAATTTCACACCTATTTTGCTTTAATTCCTGTGGAATACGTAAAGGGTTAACAATATTTCTAAAACCAGTTTTGAATAGTTTGAGGGGTGTAGTTTCTAAAATGGGGTAATTTATGGGTGGTTTTTATTATGTAAGCCTCATAAACTGACTTCAGAACTGAACTGGTCCTTAAAAAAGTTGATTTTGCAAATTTGCAAAAATTGCGTCTAAAATTCTAAACCTTCTACTGTCATAAAAAAATAAAATGACACTACCAAAATGATGCAAATATAAAGTGGACATATGGGGAATGTAAATTAAAAAGGATTTTATGGGGTATCACTATCTGTATTAAAAGCAGAGAGATTCAAATTTAGAAAACAATGAATTTTTTCAAATTTTCGTTAACTTTTGGATTTTTTATAAATAAAATTAAAACTTATCGACTCAAATTTACCATTAACTTGAAGTACAATGTGTCACAAGAAAACAATCTCAGAATCGCTTGGATAAGTAAAAGTGTTCCAAAGTTATTACCACATGAAGTCACCCATGTCAGATTTGTAAAATTTGGCCTGGTCAGGAAGGGGGTAAATGGCCCGGATGGGAAGTGGTTAAAGGTCTTTATTTTTTTTAAAGTAGCAAAAAATTTCAAGCTATTCAAAGTTAGTTTTGCCATAATCATATTGACCTGCAGAATAAGGATGTCATGTAATTTTTAGTGCACAGTGAATGCCGGAATATCAAAACACAAAAAACTTTTGCAGAATTTTTGTTGAGCTGTATTAGGGCTCATTTTTTGGTAGGTGATCTGTACTTTTCAATTGTAGCGTGTATGGCATTTGCTTATTGTGGGAGGTGAAGCAGCTAAAAAACAGTGAATTGGCCATTTTGACTTCTTTTTCCGTTTGGTGGTTTGCTATATGGGATAAATAAATTTATGTTTGAATAATACACAATTTTTTTCACGACAATGTTTTAGTATATTTTAAAACTTTTTTCTTTTTTTTACACTTTGTAATATATCCCCTAGGGAACTTGAACAAGCAATCATCAAATGAATTCTCTCATAGACCACAATGCATTAGCATTGGAGTCTATGAGTATTTCACTGTGTTCTTATGGAGCCCTGCCACAGACAGGGGCTTTCTAGGAACTAATTTGTTAAAGCCACGAATCATTCAGGAGGACCAAGGCTACTACACACACCATGTGGCTCCCTGATTCTCACTAGGGGGAGCTGATGCACGGCTGGGAGCATGCTTTTGGTTTTTATCCTTACAGAAGTCAAGGTCACTTTTGACCACAGCATCTGAGGGGTTATATATGTACTATCGACACATTAGCATATGTTAGACAAGGGTGCCTGATGATTAAAATGTATATGTACATAAGGCGTCAGAAACGGGCGAAAGTAAGAAATCTTTTACTACGTATATATTGACATTGTGATTGTTATTAAGTCCTTATGAAACCTTGATATTATGCCAGACAAAACCAAAGAGTTTGAATGGGTTATACTTTATTTTTCTCACACCAGTATATCATACTCTAGTATAGGTTTTGTAGGTTATACATCCCCTAGTGCTGTTCACAAGACTGTATATTAGGTGTCTAACCACTTCTGTTCCCTCTCAAAATGTTTTAGCATTTAGTTTTGCAAAACCAGAGAGAGATTAGCTACCCATGCACTTCTCCTTCCTATTTTGCCCAGATCTGAAATTCGGAACATTTCTAAAGAGACTATAGGCAAAGACAGGGCTGTTGGAAGACATGCTACTTGTACCTGATAAAAAGTATTGCAAACTGATTAGAATTAGTTTAACTATTTATAACAAATAAAATATTACAGTTTTTATATTCAGAATCTACAGGATGACACGGCAAGAGATATTATTTGCACATGAATACCAGACCAATAGCTCTTCATGTTGTTGTTGTATAGGGAACACAAATGCACAAATCTTATTCCAAAATACAGTAGCCTCTGCTGCTTTTCTGTAACTAGATATAGTGTGTTTCAAGGATCTGTGGGAATAATCCCTTTATGTATATTTAATTGATGATAGGATTTGCACAATAGTACATACCAGTAGATAAAGGGGTGCTTATATTTTGCAGCATAGGAATTTCAATAACATACTCCCCAGTGCTCTATAAATGTGCAGAGCTAGGGACAGACTGGGCAGACATGGCAGTAGTACCATTATTTCAGAAGAGAACACAGTACTAAAATTATTTTCCAATAAAAGAGTCAAAATAACAACAATAGGTAAAGGAAGACATTTTATACCTTTTTTCTCTAATATTTGAATGCTGTAGTTCTTTTTTGCATTACTACCTTTGAACTTTTGGGTCACAATTTTTACTGTTTGTGTCCACAAAATCGCTGTTTTCCTTCTGTAGCTAGATGGATACTCAAGCATGGACATAATTCTGAGATTTTTAAATTATTATTGTATTTCATACCTGTGCAATATTGGTAGTTGTCAAGTTACCGTTGGATGAATTATTTTCAGCTGAATCCTCAGTGTCTATGAGATTCTCTGTAGGGACGCTCTCCACTGGTTTCAGGTAAGCAATTTCATTCTGCTTTGAGTCCAGCGTCACACACACATCATATGAGAATGGGAAAGGTAAACTTGTATCACTGATCTCAGAAGGACATCCCAAGGTGAACTGAGGATATAAATTATTACTGTATGTTCCAAAAGATGTTGGTGTATGGCTGTGCTTGCATTTTAAAATTATTGTTATGACCACTGTCACAATAAATAAAAGTGAAATAAGAGCTATAGCTACTACCAGGTAAAATATTATCTTAGGTGGTGTTTCTGAATTAGTGGGCTGTTGTTTTATTTCTGGTACAACTTGTTGAAAGTGTTCAGCAACAACTAAGTTCATACTGACTGTAGATGACAAAGATGGGACTCCATTATCCTTCACCAGAATTATAATTTTTTGCCTTAAGGCCTCTATGTCTGACAAATCTCTTCCAATCCTGATTTCTCCCGATTGCTGTCCAATAGTATATAAGGATGGATCAGGAACTTGTAAAAAGTGATAGGAGAGCCAAGCATTGTGTCCAGAATCAGCGTCCACTGCAATTACTTTGGTGACCAGATAACCTTTCTCAGCAGAGTGAGGAATAAACTCAAATAATGCTGATCCCTCGGTCTCTGGTGATGGGTAGAGAATCTTAGGAGCATTATCATTCTTATCAATGATAAATATCTTCACTGTGACATTACTGCTTAGAGGAGGAGATCCACTGTCTTTAGCCATCACTTGGAACTGAAATTCCCGCAACTGCTCATAGTCAAATGATCTCTGGGCATAAATAACTCCAGTCATTGAGTTTATGGACATATATGATGATACAGGAATGTCCTCTATTTTGTTATTTAATATATTATATGAGACTTTACCATTCTCATCAGAATCAAGGTCAGAAGCATGCACACTATGAGTTGAAGTCCCTGGTTGATTATTCTCCACAATATAGACAAGGTACTTTGTTTTTTCAAAAACTGGAGCATTGTCATTCACATCTGAAATAGTCAAATGAATGGTTTTATTGGTAAACAACGGAAGAGATCCTTTATCCACGCATTGAATTGTAACATTATATTCAGAATTTCTTTCCCTGTCCATGCTAGCTGCAGTTACAAGTTTATAGTAACTACTAGAGGACGGAATTAGCTGAAATGTAAATGTGTCTGAAATATGACAGACAACATCACCATTTATGCCAGAATCCAAGTCACGGATGTTAATAATTGCAATTACAGTCCCTGGAGGGAAATCTTCTGGAATTGAGGGTGATAAAGAGGTTACTGTTATTTCAGGTGAGTTATCATTGACATCAGTC
This sequence comes from Rhinella marina, assembly GCA_900303285.1. Lineage (NCBI taxonomy): Eukaryota > Metazoa > Chordata > Amphibia > Anura > Bufonidae > Rhinella > Rhinella marina. The sequence goes on along the minus strand of ONZH01027464.1, from coordinate 130,756 downwards.
ACTTGTATTGACACCTTGCAATGAGTCACATGACCTCCACCATCCTTTGCCTCTACAGTCATTTCATGAATTTCTGTTGTTTCATAGTCCAAGTTTCCTAATATCTTGATTTCGCCAGTTAATGAATCAATACTAAATAATTCTTTAGCACTTTCAGGAATGTGGCTAAAAGAATATGAAACTAGTCCATTAGGGCCCTCATCTTTATCAGTTGCATTTAAGTGGATTACTAGAAAACCAATAGGTGTATTCTCATTTATTCTTATATGATATGTATCCTGGGTGAATGTTGGAAAGTTGTCATTAACATCTTGCACAGTGATCTTAATTGTGGCAGTGCCCACTTTAGAAGGATTCCCTCCATCTAAAGCAGTTAGAATTAACTCATAGAAATTCTGTTTTTCCCTGTCTAAAGGTTTTTCAAGTACAATTTCTGGATATTTAATTCCATCCTTGGTGTTTCTTTCACCAAGCCTAAAGTATTCATTACTAGTAAGAGTATAACTTTGTATAGAATTGGGGCCTAGATCTGGATCTTGTGCATTTCCTAATGGGAAATGTACTCCAGGTAAAGCAGACTCACTGATGCCTATTTCAAAATGTTTCTTAGAAAATGTTGGTGCATTATCATTTACATCCTGAATTTCTATGGTGATTGTGTAAAAATTCAAAGGATTTTCAATGACAGCTTCCAGGTTTATAAAACAGACATTTTTAACCCCACACAATGTTTCTCTGTCAACTCTATCTGAAACAATTAAGTCTCCATTTTCTAAATTGACAGCAAAGTATTGTTTCTTTGTTTGAGAAACAGCTTGCATTTTTCTTAGTTCAAGTTGCTCAACATTTATGCCTAGATCTTTAGCCACATTCCCAACTACAGATCCCTTCTTTAATTCTTCAGGTATTGAGTACTGTAACTGGCCGGAAATTTGTTGTAAGCAAAATAGTACAGACATAAATACTTGCCAAATGATAGACCTTTGCGTGTTTCTTTTTCTTGTGACATTCTTCATTGTAAGCTAGGCAGCCTTTACTGCTTGTCTTCTTGATGAATTCCTCAAAACATAGAATTAAGATTTTAAAAATCCACGGTGTTTATTTAAAGATAATCAGAGCAATCCAGGGAGAATGAAAGCTGTGAAGGAAACTGCAGTGTTTCCTTTTATTCTATTTTTTGAGTCTAGAATTGGTTTTCTCATTCAGACAGAATAAAAACATTTTATAGTGTTATACTGACACTCAGAGCTTAAACAAGGTATTGCAGTCATTCAATGCTATGTACTTGAAAAAGGCCAAAAAATATTAATAATTACACTATAATTGGCCATTAAATCACTATATAAAAATAAAATAAATGTCAATTCTTAAAACTTCACTCATGCCACTTTAGATCAGTTAATGTCTGTATCTCAACCTAATGCTTGGATATTTTTCTAAATATTTAACATAGTTGTAAATGTAATATTGATTATACTTGCATATTATTTAACTATTGACCTAGGAAATATTGGTATACGCCTCAGAGATTCATTTTTATGAAAATCTAAAAATGTATCTATCAAACAAACAATGACAATTATTGTTTGACAACTTTAATAATATTTTCATATTTAACCCTTTCATGACCGGACCTATAAAAGGCCTGAATGTCCAGCCAACTTTTTGTGATTTGGGCACATGGTGGTTTAGTGACCCTAATTTTTTTTCATTTGAATACGAAAATAATTTTTGCAATTTTTTTTACTTGACACTTAGGACTTATTATTAGAATGTTTTTTTTAAAGATATTTTATATCTTTTTAGGTGTAATTTAGACAAAAACCGCTAATTATTATTAAAAAAAGTAGTTTTTTTAAATTATAGATTTTTATTTTTTAAATATTAAAACTAACACACAAATTAATTATTGCAATGGGTTCCCTATTTGATGACGATTGTTTTGATATATAGCATGTTTAGATTTTATTTGACGGGGCGACTATGGTGACTGTTTCCATTGGCGACTGCGTGTTTAATTTTTTTTTTTTACACTTTTTTTGTTTGTTTTTTATTTATTTTTTTACTTATATATTAATTTATTTTTGACAAATAATATGTCCCCCAGGAGGTCATTAAAAGACCTCTGGAGGACTGACTTTTTTTTTTAACACTTTTTTTCCCCACTGTTTTCACTGTAACTGGGGCATCCACAGGAGCCCCAGTTACAGGGGAAAACAGCCCCCTGGGGGCTCATTAGACACAGGCAGAGCTGATCAGGGTCTCCTTGGACCCTGCAGCACTGCTCTGGCCCCGAGACATACATTACCTGAATAAGAGCTGGGTTGGTGCCAGTTATCATTCAGTATACATGAGGGGGGTTTCAGTTTTGATACATTGGAATATTGATTTTGGATGCATCTCTTGGCTTGGGGATGTGGAGGGGAGATATATCTTTCTACATGGGAGGTTAAGGGCTATAGAATGTATTCTTGCATTTGTATATATCCCCCCCGCCATACTCACCACACGGACATATGTCTTTTTTAGCTTTATAAACGACGTTACTATGTAGTTTTAAGCTTAGCTTTGCTTCACTTCGTGTGCTTACAACAAATTTATAAACTGGTGCACCATGGGTTTGCCTGTCATGGGTTGTGACTTTTTTGCAAATTTTGTAAAAGTCGCACATAGTAAATGTGCCATAATTCATAATCTCACTTTTAGCTCTAAAACAGACCAGTGTAAAAGTGTCGAGGATCGCAAAATGTCACAAAAATGTTGCAGTTTTCATGAAGATGTCGCAATTGTCATGATTTGTGACTTTTGTATAACAAACAACTGACATATTTGATTTCATAAATGACCCCCAAAATTCTCAAAGGAACTCCTACCCAAAAATTGTATTTTGTGACATGTGTACCTTACCACTGGATCTCCTATTCTACAACACTCCATATAACAACAAAAATTTCTAAGCTACAGTATGCCTTCAGTTCTTTGGGTGAAAATACCATATTACACATGTTTATTTGCTACTGTTTTTTTGTCCTAAAATTAAAAAAAATAAAAAACACCAGCATATTCCATAGCACTTTACATTTCGTTTAAAAGTGACAAGATTTAGAATAGTTATTTTCTCTCATCAAAACTGAACCCATAATTTATAGATACCGCATATCAAACAGCAGTCCAACTTAAAAATAAAGCTGTGAAAGTTACCTATTACACCATGACACATAATGTTCACATTTTCATTGTATTATTCTAAATATTTCCATATTCATTTTGTGCTTCTTAATTTTTAAAAATATATCTTTCAAGGATTCTGATTTTGTTCTGAACCAAAGCTTTAAATCCTCCAAATTTTCTGTTTCTTTTCATATAGCCATAGGGCCAACACTAGAGGGAGGTCTCTTAAGAGTTATGTATATAGTTCATTTTGAGTGCAAGTTGCAACAATAAATCTATCCATGCAAATTAACCATCCCCCTCCCCCCGGGTTGTCATTAAAATGTTGATTAAAAATACTTAAGAAGCTTTAAAATGGCAGCAGGGCTCACACAGTGATAGTGGGGGACTAGAGAGATAATTGATTGGCTAGTGCAACATGTTATAAAACATCAGAGGATAGTACAGATACAAAATAAAAAGCAAAGTACAGATATATCAAATATGGTTATATTAAATGACAATACTATACCAAGTTATTTTCTATGAATGTTTATGTTGCAGTATGCACAAATAAAGGCAAACAGTGACAAACAATCATGGCATCATCTGGGGGATAGAATAGTAGGATAGGATAGTAGCATGTATATTTTTAAGGGCAACTCTTATAAATACACATTTCATTCATGTATACTCTGTACTTTATTTTGTACAATACTTTCTCAGATGTCTTATGAAATGATGCACTAGCAAGCTAATTTATTATCTAAAGTGTTTTCATATATTTTCAATGACATTTCATATTTGGTACATAATGTCGAATTAGTGGAAAATATGATAACAAATACTATTCAAGCACTGTAAAAAGAAAGAATTACAAGAGTGTTTCTAAAAAATAGCTACTCATTCATAATGTATGTTCTGGAAAAACACTACTAAATGGTCTATGTGTTACCCAGAGTCAGGGGCGTAGCTTTAGGGGGTGCAGAGGAAGACCAAAGACCATTGTGCCACATAAGACACCGGAATTATAGAAAGTGCATGCTGGTCAAGTTACACCTCTGGCTGGAAGGAAGGAGTTAGGTCAAGAATTTGGCATGGGGGGTGGGGGAGTGCTGTTTCAATTTTTGCCCAGGCAGCATGAAGGCTATGTGCTTCCCTGCCTCTGGCCACAGAGCACTGAGGGAAGGGGGCAGAAGCTGAACTCTTGTACAAGGGCCCGTGAGCCTTTAGCTATGCCCCTGCCCAGAGTCCTGTATAAACTTATGGTTCAAATAAAATAGACACATTTTCTGATTCCATTAGAACTCTTTAAAGGGTATCTGATTTTCAAAAAACATTTGAAATATTAAAAGTTTAGTCAGTCGGGGTCTGAGTGCTGAGACCTCACTGATCATAGAACAAGACAAGAGAAGTGCTTGCATATAGTGCTGTCTTTTCTTGCTGCAAAGGACAAAATCAGTCTATAGACTTTCTATTAAGCTCATTTTCTGCAACAAAGAGAGACAGCGTGATTTGTTATCACTTCTCTTATGTCATTCTAGCAATCAATGAGGGGTCTCAGTCCTCCACTAATTAAAACTTTTGTTATCTCTATATGATATATCAAACATTTTTTGAAAAGTCAGTACACTTTAATCAATTAAATTCAATATTTGGAAAATGCTTTCTACAAACATTGGGGGTAATTTATTCATGTGAAATAAATTTCAGTTAGTTAGTAGAAAAAGCTAGGAAGCTGTTTTACATTTAGAAATGGTGCATCTTTATAACTCTGGTGTAACCACCGCCACCTTAGGGCTTTATTAAGACCGGCATCTAAAAGGCTGATCTTAATAAATGTGCCCCATCATGTTACTTAAAAGCTACCATCTCATTTTCATAGATAAAAACTAAGTCTCACAGGTCTAGAGTAAGATCAAAAAATGTTCTGGAACTGCAAAGTCCTGTCCAAAGTTGACTAGTAAAGCTGTCAAGGTTCAGGGAAAAGTGCAGCCCTGAGCTAAAACCGACACCACTGTCCCTGCCTACTTGCACAGTCCGTCCTAAATGACGGTGTACAACTGGACAGCAGTCCCTAGCTTACGTACGTGCAGGGGCGTACAGGGAGGGAACAGCGGGAGAAAACAACAGACAAAAGACAGAATACGGCCACGCTGAGGCTACGTGCACAGCCGGGTTTTCTCGGCCCCTCGTCCTTGCTCCTGCAGAGACGCGGGAGACCGGCGGTGCTGCAGGGAGGGAGCGCGCCGCTTGATCCCCGTGACAATGGCAGTATTTTAAAATTTTTTAGTACTAAAGATTATCCTTCAAAGGTATTCCGGTTAGACATTTGACATGATAAAATGCCTGATAGGTACATTCCAACCTTTGGAACTATCACCTTTTTAGCAAAATTGGGTTCTTTTAATTAACGCTCATTAGTTGTTGGTTGCTATACTCTCCAAAAGCTTGAATAAAGACATGCTAGCGTGTGCAGCCCACGCCATTGCATCCTATAGGAATAGGCTGCAGACCAAACAAAATACATTATAACAATGGCCAATTGATTTTTAAAGGGTACATACACAGATTCATCAAAATTAACTGTGTTCTTATTGGACCCATTTATTTCTATTGTCATAGTGCCAAGTAAAGGTGTCAGCAAAAATGGTGACAGCAAGGAGTGACTTGAAAACTATGTTATGTATATAAAGCCACATTTTTCTCAGTGTGATAATGCTTCCAGATGACAAATTGAAAAGATATAGCACTTGTATGTTTAACCCTTTCTACCCCGGAGGGTTTTTTTTTCCGTTTTCGTTTTGCACTCCCTTCCTTCATACAGCCATAACTTTTATATTTTTCTGTTCACATAGCTGTATGATGGCTTGATTTTTGGAGGACAAGTTGTACTTTCCAACGCCACCATTTACTATTACATATGATGAAGTGGCAAGCGGGAAAACAATTCCAAATTGGGTAAAATTGCAAAAAAAAAAAACTACGCAATTTCGCGGTTTTATGGGTTTTTTATTTACGGCATTCAATGTTCATTAAAACTGACCAGATACTTTCATTCTACTGGTCAGTACGAATCAGGCGATACCTAATATGTAGTTTTTCTTGCTGAACTTTTTATTGATACCATTCTGAAGTGTATATGACTTTTTGATTGCTTTTTATTAAATTTGTTTTTAGAAAAAAATAAACAACAAAAAATGGCAAATTGGCCATTTTGTCGCTTTTTTCCATTTTTCTGCCTTCCATATAGGAAATAAATTTTTATATTTTTATAATATGGGCATTTTCGCACATGGCGATACCCATGATGTGTATTTTTTTTTTTTAATACTTTTATTTGTATTTTCGGAAAAGGGGGGTGATTTGAACTTTTATGTTTTTTTAATTTTTTTTTTTAAACTATTAATTTAATTACACTTTTTTATAGTTTCCAAAGGGAACTATAACAAGCAATCATTTGATTTCTTATATCATAGACTTCAATGCATTAGCATTGGAGTCTATGAGGATTTCAATGCTTTCCTATGGAACCCTATTACACAGAAGGGCTCCATAGGAAAGCCTATGCAGCAGCCTCCTGTCATTCACTATGACAGGGGCTGCTGCATGCACGCTACGGCTCCTCCGATCGCCACACGGGGGAGCCGGAGAAACACCAGAAGCGCGCGCTTCCGGTGTTTGCTGCCTTTGGGTGCTGTGGTCAAGATTGACCGCGACATCCGTGGGGTTAAATGTCCGCGATCGGCTTTACTGCTACAGGAAACAGCAGTTTATCCAAGGCCATGAAGCCCGCTCTCCTCAGGAGAGAGTGCCATCTTTAAAGACCCGACCAGCGCTGTACTAGTACGGCGCTGGTTGGGAAGGGGTTAAACAAAAACCTAAAAAAACTGCTACTGCTAATAATCTAGTGACTCACAACATAATTATCATTAATAACCAAAATACTGCAAATATATCTTGCATACCTGTGTATTGATGCTTGTGTTAAAGTTGATATTTGTCAAATTTGTTCCAACAGCAGAATCCTCAGTGTCTATGAGATTGTCTGTCGAGACATTCTGCACCGGTTTCAGATTAGCAATTTCATTCTGCTTTGAGTCCAGAGTCACACAAACATCATATGAGAATGGGAAAGGTAAACTTGTATCACTGATCTCAGAAGGACATCCCAGGGTGAACTGAGGATACATATCTCTACTAAAGGCTTCAAAGTGTGTTGAAGTGCTTGGTTTTCTGCACTTATATAACATTGCAATAAGAACTGTCACAATAAACAAAAAAGAGATGAGGGATATAGCTATAACAAGGTAGAATGTTGCATTAGAAGCATGTGATGGGTTACTGGGACGTCTTCTTATTTCTGGAGCAACTTGTTGAAAATCGTCAGCCACAACCAAGTTCAAAGTAACTGTAGATGACAGAGATGGAACTCCATTATCCTTCACTAGCACTACAAGTTTTTGTCTCAAAGATTCTATATCTGGAAGATCTCTTCCAATTCTAATTTCACCAGTATACTGGCCAATGGTAAATAATAATGGTTCAGGAACTTGTAGTAAGTGATAAGAGAGCCAGGCATTGTGTCCAGAGTCAGCATCCACTGCAATTACTTTGGTGACCAGAAAGCCTTTCTCTGCAGAGTGAGGAATAAACTCAAATAATGCTGATCCTTCAGTGTCTGGTGATGGGTACAGAATCTTAGGAGCATTATCATTCTTATCAATGATACATATCCTCACTGTGACATTACTGCTTAGCTGAGGAGATCCACTGTCTTTGGCCATCACCTGCAACTGAAATTCATGCAACTGTTCATAGTCAAAAGATCTCTGGGCATAGAGAACTCCAGTCATTGAATTTATGGAAACATATGATGTGACTGGAATATCATCAATATTTCTGTTAATGATAGAATAAGTGACTCTAGCATTCTCATTTTCATCTATGTCAGATGCGTGGACATCCTGTATTGATGTTACTGCTGGGGTATGCTCGAGAATATAAGAAATATAAAGGGGTTTTCCAAAAACTGGTGCATTGTCATTCACATCTGAGACAGTAATATAAATTGTTTTCTTAGTCATCATTGGAGGAGAACCTTCATCTTCTGCTATAATTGTGATGTTATATGCTGGGGTTATTTCTCTGTCAAGTGGACCTGCAGTTACAAGTTTGTAATAGTTATTGGATGATGGAACTAATTTAAGTGGCTTTATATCTGTTATTTGGCAGTTTACTTCTCCATATTTCCCAGAATCCAAATCCTTTACATTAATTAAAGCCACAAGAGTCCCAGGTGTGGAATCCTCTGGAATTGGTGTAGACAGTGATGCAATGATTATCTCAGGAGTGTTGTCATTAACATCCACAATTTGTATTGAAACAGTACATTGTGTGACTAGGCCTCCACCATCGACAGCTTTTACAGTCATCTCATAAGTTTGTGTTGCTTCATAGTCCAGTTTTCCTATTGTTTTAATAACGCCAGTCTTAGAATCAATAGTAAATACTTGTTTCGCATTTTCAGGAATATGACTAAAAGAATATGAAATTTCAGCATTGGATCCTTCATCTTTATCACTGGAATTCAAATGTATGGCTACATAATTAATTGGTACATTTTCATTTAAACTAATTTTATAAATAGTTTTACTAAATTCTGGATAATTGTCATTTATATCCTGAACATCAATCTTGATTATAGCAGTTGCACTTTTTATTGGTTTTCCTCCATCAAAAGCAGTCAAAATTAATTCATATTTTTGTTGCTTTTCACGATCCAAAGACTGCACTAAAGTGAGTTCAGGATATACCATGCTGATCTCATTTTTTTCCACCAATGAGAAGTATGGATTTTGGCTTAGATGATAACTCTGTAAAGAATTTATGCCTAAATCCAGATCTTTTGCATGCTCAAGAACAAATTGTGCCCCAGGCAAAGCGGATTCACTTACTCGTATATTCACTACTTCATTTGGAAAATATGGTGGGTTATCATTTATATCTTGGATTTCAAGTTTTACTGAATAAATGTTAATTGGATTTTCTGCCAAAAGTTCAAGATCCAGAACACAACTCTGCTCTGATCCACAGATCTCCTCCCTGTCTATCCTTTCATTGACATATAAATTGCCATTTTCTATGCTGATATTGAAATAATTTCTATTGTGTTGAGAGACAATTCTTAATTTTCTCATTTTGAGATTGCTACTGTTCAATCCCAAATCTTCTGCAACATTCCCAACAACAGAATTCAGCTTCAGCTCCTCTAGAATTGAGTAGTGGAAGTCATTGGAAGCAGCAATAGAAAAGAAAGAAAAGTAGAGAAATAGTACTTGCCATGCCATGTCCTGTGTATAATAAAATGCTGAATCCTTGCAGCTTCCAAGTAAGGATAAAACTGGAGTAGTATCCACAACACAATATAAGGGAGAATTACAGAAATATAGCCTGCTTCTTGTCCAGATCTGTGGTTGTATGCATTCAAGAATCACCAGCTTCCCATGCTGTTATGATAGCTTATCTGTATTGTTAGGCAACAGCACCATCATGAGGAATAGTTTAAGTATTACAAAGTGTGTTCATTAAGATACATTGTTTCATATTTTGCAATATTTTAATAAAATTAGCACTTGTCTGACAATATTTTTAGATATGTGTATTTTTTTATTTTATTTGAAATGCATTATGTAAGTGGTGTTGATATTTTATTGTCGATCTGTAGTTAGTAGTACAAAACCTTAAATGAGTGAGTGGATGTTAACTACTATTATGAAACAAATCTTAAGATATTAATATTTACTTTATTCTATAAATATATAAATTATTTGTATGGCATTAAATACATGTAATTTTGGAATACACAGAAGTGATCTTACTATACTGAACATTTTCCTTGCTTAGAATTATAGAACACCGCAAATATCTTGAAATATTATGAAATAGTTTTTAATATACAAATATAAGAAACTGATAAACCATGAAGTCAAGTACATCATAAATGTCTATATTATAAAAACAGAAATATATTATATGAATCCTTACTATTACAGTCAATAGCCAACCAAATATTTTTTATCTTTTCATTTTGTAAGATAAGCCACTGTTTTGTTATTGATATAATAAAGCAGTAAGGACATTTTTGTTCAAATTGATCATCTTTTTTAAATATGTTAAGCTAGTTAATCATAAAATGTTAATTCAAATCAATCTACCTAGTATAATCCAATGACATGTTTAAATACCACAGTATTACATATTTAGTTCAATCTCAGCTATTGCTTATGTTTCCCCAGTTTTTATGGCTTTGTGCAAAATTATTAAATAAAAAAAAATATTAGAAATATTAAGAATTTTTAAATTTGATTGGATTTCTAATCAGGGATGCCTCTGTGTATCTCATGCTATTATTCTAATTTGTTATGGTTCTCCCAAACCCTGGGACACACAGTTCTTACACCATGGCCTAGGAGTGTCGCGACCTGTGGCAGTAATAAACCAAGGTCTCTCACTTCAAGAATTTGGTATCTCTCACCTTGATGATCAGGAGGCATTGCACAATCATCCCACTCAACATTATCTGATTTTTTTAAGTTTCCTATGGCAGAAACTTTGCTTTCAATGTAGCTTTTATACCCAGTCCGCAGATTGGAGCTAGGTGCTTGAAACTTTGATAAGGTTCTTCACTCTACTACCTTCTTATATTTAACCTTATGGTTTTTACCTGATGAAGTGTAAAAATTTCAAAGTTTAGGAGTGTATAGATTAGATATATTACTTTGTCCTAGAATTTTCAATAACATTCTAGCACATTTCACATTTCCCTGAATATTTCAAAATATGTAAATTATTTTACTTCAAAACATTAAAGGGAATCTGTGATCAGAAAATGACCTGTGAGTTAAGTTTTCAATTAAATCTCTGTTTTTAAAAAAATATTAATTCTTATTTTAAGGGATCACTTTTTAACTTTAGCTGACTAAATGGAAGGCAGGTTTAGGAGTCATGTTATCATCTGAAGGCAAAACATCTGAAGATAAAAAAATATTATTATATATTATATAACCAGAAAAAAAACTTGCCAGAAAGACTTAACTTAAATTACCACTTCATTTTTTTCTTTTTTGAAGTAATGCTAATCTCCCTTTTGCTATCAGCGGCGTACATGTAGGGTGCTGGAGCGATATGTAAATAGCCGGCGGATTTGTGCTAGTTCAAACAGCAGGGCTAATGACCATGACTGGCAATAATGCCTATCATGGTCATTACAGCCTTTAGACAAGTGGGATCACAGCCTCTAAAAAGTGAGCGCATGTTTCCATGTTAATACCAGCATCCCTGTGTGGCCAATAGGGGTTCCAGAAATTCACTGTAATAGGCTGGGTCTCTCTGAAGAGACCCAGCATATTAGAGTAGCAATTCTTATGTTGGTGAGTAGGTGGCTGGCCAACATAAGAAATCAGCAATTCATGTATTACCATGCTGTTGTATGCAATATGGTTATACTGAATAAAATAATTTTTTTTTGTAAAATGTGATAAAAAAGTCACACACTCCAAAATGGTATCAATAAAAACTACAGATTGTCCTGCAAAAAATGAGCCCTCACACAGCTCAGTAGATATAAATATAAAAAGGTTATGGGGGTCAGAATATGCATATGTAAAAAAAATATTTTTTTTCAAAGTTTTAATTTATTTTACAGTATTTAGACATATAAAACCTATAAATATGTGGTATTGTTGTAATTATATTGACCCAGAGAATGAAGGGCACAGTCAGTTTTGTCGCAGGGACAAAACCTGTAAAACGGTAGAGGAATTGCATTTTTTCTCCTAATTCCACCCCATTGGGATTTTATTCCCACTTACCACTACATTGTATGCCATATTAAAGGATGGCATTAGAAAGTATAACTTGTCCTGCAAAAAACAAGCCCTTATAGGGATATGTGAATGGAAAAATAAAAAAAATGTATGGCTCCAGGAAGATAGGGAAGAAAAATGAAAACCCTAAAACAGAAAAACCTCTGTATCCAAAGGGTTTCCTCTATCTAAAAAAACTGGAGTACAGTGATATAAAAGTGAGTTCTTGTATTGATTAATTAAAGATAAACTTATCTCACAAGAACTATCTATAAAATTTGAGTATGCTGATAGCAGAACCTCTGGTGCATTTCTATGAGATGCAGATTTATACTGCTCTACCTGCTTTCTACTTATCAAAAGCAAGAAGCAGAGGAGACAGCTAAAAGTGCATCACATATAAAATGCACTAGACTCATTAGATTTAAGGGACAAACATTTTAAAAAATGTATAAATCATTTGCAACCCTTATACTGTATAGGATAATAAGACTCCACCACAGTTTTTCAGCAAAGCCAGAGGCATAATAGGAATGCTGATAAATTCAGGGTAATTCTATAATATTCTTCAATAAAACCTTAGGTTCCACTATATAGCAATTTAACAAGCATAATGAAAAATGAACATTTTAAAAAAACAGCAGAGGCAAATTGTTGCATAAGACTCTGTTGCTTAATATCAGTGTTTCATGATATACATTTTTTTCATAATATATAACAAAAATATGACAATTATAAATATAGAATTATAATTAGAGATGAGCGAGCACTAAAATGCTCGGGTGCTCGTTATTCGAGTCGAACTTTTCCCGATGCTCGGGTGCTCGTTTCGAGTAACGAATCCCATTGAAGTCTGCCTAGGGAAGGCTGGGTGAAAACCTGGAAACCTCAGAAAATGATGGAAACACCACGGAAATGGACAGGAAACAGCAGGGGCAGCATGCATGGATGCCTCTGAGGCTGCCTAATCCCACCATTACCCCAAATTCTCAGGCAACAGCCTGGTGGTTACCCTCATGGCAATTGTGCTCACCCAGACCAAGAAAGGCGAGGCAAATACCCATCACATGTTAGGGAAGCACCAAAATAGGTGCAACGAAGGTCCATCACCGCCTGCAGGTGACACCACTGCTCATGCTGGCACTGCAGCTGACATCAAGTTTAGTATCTGTTCTTATCAGTTGCTGTGGCTGTTGGTGGTAAAGTGGTGAGCATAGCTGCTTCCCAAGCAGTTGACCCGGGTTCGATTCCTGTCTAACGCAGGAGGCAATAAAAAAAATCAGTACAATATCTAATACGTCCCCTACCTGGGTAAATTGTTTGGAGAGAGGGCCTGTAGGTGGGTGGAAGGAGGTTTCACTGGAAGAGCCAGAGGAGTGCCCCCTGGGCTAGCGTGTGTGGTGGCAACAGCCAGAATGGATTTATAATGGATTTATAAAAACTGTTGCATCAACCGGTTAAACTGATTCTTCTCTGTTTAATACCGTATACATCCCCTATCTTGGGACCTTATATTTCATGGATTTTTCGACCACAGAAAACGGAAAAAGAGCTTGCTCTGGCCAGGGGAGTGTCTTTCCTACTGCAGCTAAGGGGACGTGTCCATGCTCTGCTTATCACAGGTCAGGAGGCAATTAAAAGAAGAACCAAGAAAAAATCTGTCCAATATCTAATACGTCCCCTACCCGGGTAAATTGTTTGGAGAGAGGGCCTGTAGGTAAGGGGAAGGAGGTTTCGCTGGAAGAGCCAGAGGAGTGCCCCCTGGGCTAGTGTGTGTGGTGGTGATAACAGCCGGATGTTTTTAGAATGACAACGCAGGACCCCAACTTAAAAATTTAGCATCAGTCAGTCATAAATTATGAGATTGATCAAGTGTGGTATGTATACTACTCAGTTTAAAACTGTATATGGCAGCTATCCGGAAAAATGGTTTGGAGAGAGAGAAAGATAGGACAAAGACGTAAATTGTTTGGAGAGAGGGCCTGTAGGCTGGGGGGAAGGAGGTTGAGCTGGAAGAGCCAGGGGAGTGCCCCCTGGGGCTAGCGTGTGTGGTGGTGACAACAGCCAGATGGAGTTAGAATGACGACACAGGACCCCAACTTAAAAATTTAGCATCAACCAGTACAGTCGTAAATTATGAGATTGATCAAGTGTGGCATGACTTTTTAGATGGAGATTGCATGTGGTCACGTACTCCCTGGAACCCCATAGTCACCCCTTCTCTGATGTGCTAGCCCAGAACATTCTCTGCCCCAATTCACAAGACCTTTTGCTGTTTCCGTGTGCTGACAGTGTGGATTTACCAGTGTTGTCTGAGGAGGTGGTGGACAATGGCGAGACACAGGTGTCGGGGGGTGAGGTAGTTGTATGGGAAGCAAGTTACAGTGGGGACTCCTTGGGGGGACTTTCTCATGATGGGACAGATTCAACTTGGGTGGATCAGGCACAGGAACAGATGAATTTTTTGGGGGGTTTATTTAACTTTTATTTAGCAAAAATAACCACAGAGATATTTATTCGTTATCTTCTCTGCGCAGTCTGGCGTTGGGGTTCGTCACTTTGATGGTGAGCTGTGCCGCTCTTTCCACAATGGTCTGTAGGTTCTTAGATGGAGACATTGTCGGCGATTTCAGTACAGAAGGACTTGTTGCTCATCAACAGAACCTCGACCTCCTTGACATTGTGGACAAGGAACTTGCGGGTGGACCAGGAATTTGTGGAACCCTGTGGGCAGCATGTGTTTGGTCTTCTACTTGCTACCGTATCCAATGTTGGGCAATATAGATACGCAGGTAATATTATTTTTCACACCTATCCCAAAAATAAAAATATATGCAGTTTGCGCAAATAAAACTGGAAACTGGAATTGGAGAGAGGGCCTGTAGGTGGACCTCCGGAAAAATTGTTTGGAGAGAGGGCCTGTAGGTGGAACTCCGGAAAAATTGTTTGGACAGAGGGCCTGTAGGTGGACCTCCGGAAAAATTGTTTGGAGAGAGGGCCTGTAGGTGGAACTCCGGAAAAATTGTTTGGACAGAGGGCCTGTAGGTGGACCTCCGGAAAAATTGTTTGAAGAGAGGGCCTGTAGGTGGACCTCTGGAAAAATTGTTTGAATAGAGGGCCTGTAGGGGGCCCTCCTGAAAAATTGTTTGAAGAGAGGGCATGTAGGTGGACCTCTGGAAAAATTGTTTGAATAGAGGGCCTGTAGGGGGCCCTCCTGAAAAATGTGCTAAAAGAGTGGCAGTTGGACCTCTAAAAAATGGCGTTTTTTGGGTCAGCGTTAGGCAAAGACGATATGGAGGAGGAGGAGTAGGAGGAGGAGTAGAGAAGAGGAATCGGATACATAAGTTATTTAAATCTTTAGCTGCTTTCCCCCGGAGGAGATTTGAATTCCGGTGAAATCCAGGCTTTGTTCATTTTAATAAGCGTCAGCCTGTCAGCGCTGTCAGTTGACAGGCGTGTACGCTTATCGGTGTTGACGCCACCAGCTGCACTGAATACCCGCTCTGACAGCACGCTAGCTGACACCTCCAAGGCGTACAGCGCCAGTTCAGGCCACGTGTCCAGCTTTGAAACCCAGTAGTTGTATGGAGCAGAGTGATCGCTATGGACGTTGGTATGGTCAGCTAGGTACTCCCTCACCATCTTTCTGTACAGCTCCCCCCTACTCTGCCTAGACTGGGGACAGGTGACAGTGTCTTGCTGGGGTGACATAAAACTGGCAAAGGCCTTGGAGAGCGTTCCCCTGCCAGTGCTGGACAAGCTGCCTGCTCGCCTCCTCTCCCCCGCTACTTGGCACACAGAACCATGCCCTCTGCTGCTAGCGGCGTCAGATGGGAAGAATTGTTTTAGCTTGTGTACCAGGGCCTGTTGATATCTATTCACTCTCATACTCCTTTCCTCTGCAGGGATGAGAGTGGAAAGGTTCTGCTTGTACCGTGGGTCCAGGAGAGTGAACACCCAGTAATCGGTGTTGGAAAAAATTCTTCTAACACGAGGGTCACGGGATAGGCAGCCTAACATGAAGTCTGCCATGTGCGCCAGAGTCCCAACACTCAAGAATTCCCTTTCCTCACTGGCCTGACTCTCCATTTCCTCCTCCTCCTCCAAGTCCTCCTCTTCAGCCCATACACGCTCAAGAGTTAAGTACTGAGCACTGGTACCCTCTACTGTCTCACCGACATTCTCCTCCTCTTCCTCCTCATCCTCATCCCCCTCCTCCGATACGCGCTGAGAAACAGACCGGAGGGTGCTCTGGCTATCAAGCGACATATCTTCCTCCACCATCTCTTGTGACAAGCGCAAAGCATCCGACTTGATGCTGAGCAGTGAGTTTTTCAACAGGCAAAGCAGCGGGATGGTGAGGCTGATAATGGCGGCATCGCCGCTGACCATCTGTGTTGACTCCTCAAAGTTGCTCAACACCTGGCAGATATCAGACATCCACGTCCACTCCTCATTGTAGACTTGAGGAATCTGACTGACCTGACTACCAGTTCAGGTGGAAGTTGACATCTGGCAGTCTACAATCGCTCTGCGCTGCTGGTAAACTCTGGATAACATGTTTAATGTGGAATTCCATCTCGTGGGCACGTTGCACAACAGTCGGTGAGCAGGCAGTTGTAGGCGGCGCTGCACTGCCCTGAGAGTGGCAGCATCTGTGGTCGACTTGCGGAAATGCGCACAGATGCGGCGCACCTTGGTGAGCAAATCAGACAGATTGGGGTATGTCTTGAGGAACCGCTGAATTATTAGATTGAACACGTGGGCCAGGCATGGCACATGTGTCAGTCTGCCAAGTTGCAGAGCCGCCACCAGGTTACGCCCGTTGTCACACACAACCATGCCTAGCTTGAGGTTCAGCGGTGCCAGCCACACATCGGTCTGCCCCGTGATGCCCTGTAACAGCTCTTGGGCGGTGTGCCTTTTGTCACCTAAGCTCAGCAGTTTGAGCACCACCTGCTGGCGCTTACCCGCGGCACTGCTGCTGCGCCTAGAGCTACCGACTGAAGGCGCCATGCCCACGGATGGTAATTCGGAGGAGGAGGTGGAGGAGGAGGAGGGGTCAGAGGAGGAGGCATAGTACGTCTGAAAGACCGTGACCGAGGTAGGCCCCGCAATCCTCGGTGTGGGCAGTACATGAGCGGCCTCAGGGTCATTCTCGGTCCCAGCCTCCACCAAGTTAACCCAATGTGTCGTCAGTGAGATATAGTGTCTCTGCCTGGCAGCACTTGTCCACGTGTCCGTGGTTAGGTGGACCTTCTCAGAAACAGCGTTGGTCAGGGCACGGATGATGTTCTGTGACACGTGCTGGTGTAGGGCTGGGACGGCACATCGGGAAAAATAGTGGCGGCTGGGATGGAATACCGAGGGGCAGCCACCGCCATGAGATTTCGAAAGGCCTCGGTCTCTACCAGCCTATAGGGCAGCATCTCCAGGCTAAGCAATTTGGAGATGTGGACGTTGAGGGCTTGGGCATGTGGGTGGGTGGAACTGTATTTCCTCTTGCGCTCCAGCGTCTGCTATAAAAACAGCTGACACGTTGGTGGACACTGTGGAGAATCGTGGAGGCGAAGGTGTGGTTTTCCGGCGGGAGGCGCTCGTGCCGGGGTCCTGGGCAGGTGATTGACTAGCAGAGGCAGCGAGTGACGCAGGGGGTTGACTAGCAGAGGCAGCGAGTGACACAGGGGAAGGAGCAGTGGTGTGACCTGCAGGAGGTGGTGAATGGCCTTGGTTCCATTGAGTGGGGTATTTAGCACTCATATGCCTGCGCATGCTGGTGGTGGTTAGGCTAGTAGTGGTGGCACCCCGGCTGATCCTGGTGTGGCACAGGTTGCACACCACAGTCCGTCGGTCATCCTCACTTTCTTTAAAGAACTTCCAGACTTGCGAACATCTAGGCCTCGCCACGGGAGCTCCACTACGTGAAACAGTTGCTGCTGATGCACCAGCTCTGGCCCTGCTTCTCCCTCTGGCCACACCACTGCCTCTTACAACCTGTTCTGGTGCAGCACTCGCCTCCGCCTCAGAAGCACTGTCTTCACTCGACATATCAACCCAGCTTGGGTCAGTCACCTTGTCATCCTCCGATTCCTCAGTCTGCTTCCCCTCGGAATTCCTCCCCTAACAACAACTTCACCACTGTTTGACAACCATGTCTCCTCATCGTCCGACACCTCTTTACAAACTTCTTCCACTAAGTCAACATTGTCATCATCATCATCATCATCACCCACAGACTGCGACAGTTGGAAAACTTGGGCATCAGGAACGAGGTCAGCAGCAACCTGAGAAGTGGTTTGTGACTCTGGGAAGGGTCCAGAAAACGGTTCCTGAGAGTATGCCGGATCGCATTCCAAATTTTCTTGGGAGGGGGCAGACTGGGGGATAGGAGGTTGAGGTGGAGGAGCCACGGGAGTGCTCTTTTGGGTAACGTGGGTGGACTGCGTGGAAGACTGACTGGTGGACAAATTACTTGAAGCATTGTCCGCAATCCACAAGATCAGCTGTTCGCACTGTTGTGGTTTCAACAGTCCTCTACCACGTGTCCCTGTAAGTTGAGACATGAAGCTTGGGAGTGTAGCTCTGCGGCGTTCCCCTGCTCCCTCATCAGCAGGTACTGTCTCACCCTGCCCAGGTCCATGGCCTCTGCCCCCTGCAGTAATTGAATGCCCACGCCCACGCCCTCGTCCTCGACCCTTAGCCCTGGGGTTCAACATTTTTTGTATATAAGTGTATGATATAAAAAAAAAATTAAACGGGCCTGGTGTACTGAAACCCACAAACTTGTTCAGTCTGGTTGAATTAAGTGACATACAGAAAGTGTCACCTGGACAGATTATACGGATTGGAGCGAGTGTGCTGAACTGTGACACACAGAAAGGTTAAACGCAGCTGAGTAAAATGGATTTGTATCACTGAGCTAAAACAACAAAAAAAATATTTTTTTTTATATTTTGTTTTTTATATATTTTTTTTAAATTTTGTTTTTTTGGGAACGTGACGTGCAGGAACTATTGTAGAACTGACTGACACCCTGTTAACGGTGGCTATTTAGACTGCGACCCAGACAAATGTCGCACAGAGAGTCTTCTGGATCAAGCTATAGATCATATTAGTAGCAAATGACTTGGTTGTATTCTGTGACGTACAGAAAGTGTCACCTGGACAGTATATACGGATCGGAGCGAGTGTGCTGAACTGTGACACACAGAAAGGTTACACGCAGCTGAGTAAAATGGATTTGTATCACTGAGCTAAAACAACTGAAAAACTAATTTTTTTTTAAAATTTTGTTTTTTTGGGAACGTGACGTGCAGGAACTATTGTAGAACTGACTGACACCCTGTTAACGGTGGCTATTTAGACTGCGACCCAGACAAATGTCGCACAGAGAGTCTTCTGGATCAAGCTATAGATCATATTAGTAGCAAATGACTTGGTTGTATTCTGTGACGTACAGAAAGTGTCACCTGGACAGTATATACGGATTGGAGCGAGTGTGCTGAACTGTGACACACAGAAAGGTTACACGCAGCTGAGTAAAATGGATTTGTATCACTGAGCTAAAACAACAAAAAAACAAATTTTTTTTAATATTTAGTTTTTTATATTTTTTTTTTAATTTTGTTTTTTTGGGAACGTGACGTGCAGGAACTATCGGAGACCTAACTCACACCCTGTTAACGGTGGCTATTTAGACTGCGACCCAGACAAATGTCGCACAGAGAGTTTTCTGGATCAAGCTGTAGATGATATTGGTAGCAACTGACTTGGTTGTATTCTGTGACATACAGAAAGTGTCACCTGGACAGTATATACGGATTGGAGCGAGTGTGCTGAACTGTGACACACAGAAAGGTTACACGCAGCTGAGTAAAATGGATTTGTATCACTGAGCTAAAACAACAAAAAAACTAATTTTTTTTAATATTTAGTTTTTTATATTTTTTTTTTTCAATTTTGTTTTTTTGGGAACGTGACGTGCAGGAACTATCGGAGACCTAACGCACACCCTGTTAACGGTGCTTATTTAGACTGCGACCCAGACAAATGTCGCACAGAGAGTTTTCTGGATCAAGCTGTAGATGTTATTGGTAGCAAATGACTTGGTTGTATTCTGTGACGTACAGAAAGTGTCACCTGGACAGTATATATGGATCGGAGCGAGTGTGCTGAACTGTGACACACAGAAAGGTTACACGCAGCTGAGTAAAATGGATTTGTATCACTGAGCTAAAACAACTGAAAAACTAATTTTTTTTAAATATTTAGCTTTTTATATATTTTTTTAAAAATTTTGTTTTTTTGGGAACGTGACGTGCAGGAACTATCGGAGACCTAACTCACACCCTGTTAATGGTGGCTATTTAAACTGCGACCCAGACAAATGTCGCACAGAGAGTTTTCTGGATCAAGCTGTATACGTTATTGGTAGCAAATGACTTGGTTGTATTCTGTGACATACAGAAAGTGTCACCTGGACAGTATATATGGATTGGAGTGAGTGTGCTGAACTGTGACACACAGAATGGTTGCACACTGCTGTGTGCAATGGATTTGTATCACTGAGATAGAACAATAAAAAAAAAACAGGGTTAGATATGGCGATAGCTGCACTACTAGTGCCAGCCAGCCAGCCAAGCCAGGAGACAAAAAAAAAAATTTCTTCTAGCCCTTAGAAGGGCTCTTGGGTTCTTTGTGGGTGATTCCTGCCTAACAGAGAACTAAATGCAGGCCCTAACACTGTCCCTGAAAGGCAGCAGCTCTATCCCTAACAACATCCAGACGGCATCTGAGCCAAGCACCGCGGCCAGTCACTAGTATATTCCAGGGTCACCTGATCAGGCCAGCCAACCCCTGCTATCGACATGTAAGGGCCCCACGTGATGCTGGGTGTACCGTAGAGTCTCCTGGCTTGTGATTGGCTGTGTGTATAGGCGCCAAAAAAGCACGATGCGGAAGTTGCCATTTCCTCGAGTATGGCGAGATACTCGTCCGAGCAGCGAGCACTTACGAGTACCCTAATACTCGAACGAGCACCAAGCCAGGACGAGTATGCTCGCTCATCTCTAATTATAATATATAAAAGGAAATGATGTTTATAATCTACAGACATTTACTATTTCTATCTAAACATTTTTGCCATATTGCTAGGAAATGCCACAAATATCAGATAGGTATGGGTCCCATTCTTGAGACCTGCTCCTATCCAGAGCTTCCATTGAACACAGTGAGAGTTCCAAAAATAGCTGTGCTGGGTTGGCCTTTTTTTAGCAGTCCAATAATGATGAATGAAGAGGTGGTCTTGTTTGCACAGCTTGCTCTCAATTCACTGCTATGGGACATCAGAAAATAGCTAAGTATGCTCGGTCAGCTATTTCTGGAAACCTTAGCAGTGAATGGAGAACACGTTGCATATGTGCTGTGTGCCCCTCCTTCACTTTGCAGGTTCCAGAGTTCCTAGCAATATGTTACAAATATTTATATGGGAAACCATCTCAATTCCAAAGAAAGCACCAATATTAGAGGCTTTTAATTACCACTAGATCTGAATGCCACCTGGTAGAAAGCCTTGCAGTCCTAAGAGGTAAACATTTGGCAGATTAGCTGCCATATACTTACATAAAGTGGTCAGAAAGTGGTTAAAGGACTATAAATGTTCATTAATATCATAATTGAAGTCTGAATTGGTTTAACAATGAGATTACTGTATAAAGGTGATCATTGTTATAAGAAAACATTATTACTACAGATGGATGAATGGATTCTAAAAAATCAGAAATCAACTTGAATTTTTCAAAAAGTTTTGATTCTTGCAAATTTGATTTCATTTGGGAGAATCAATGAGAGAAAAAGAGACAGAGTGACTTTTCCAAACAATAAGAGCACTTTTCAAATCAAATTTAAGAAATGTATTCATCTCTAATTATTGTCTTAAAAGCATATATGATTAAGATAGATAGATAGATAGATAGATAGATAGATAGATAGTAGAGATGAGCGAATCTATTTGCCGCTTCGTAGATTCGTATTGAATCTTGGGATTTTTCAGCTGCAAAGCGAATCCGAATATTAGTCGATTCACTTCGGCTTTGTACGTATTCGCTACGTAGTTTGTCCTATAAATTATATGCAATTGCGTACAAATTAGTTACTGTATACGCTGTTGCGTACGAATTCAATTTATTAGCGATGTTTTACTGTTCGTTTATCATGCGCAAAAGCCCGGGAAGAAAGCGGTCACCTGACCTAGTAGGCTGAGCTTGCTCTGATTGGCTCAGGCTCAGTAAGCCAGTGACGCTTCATTTCTGCTGCGACTGCTGAAACGAGCAGAAGCACTGTTGTGAATTTGTGAAGTTCAGAGACACTGTGTTCTTCTAACTGGGGTGTAATTGTAGTGGGAATCTATCATACATATATCAGGGATACTGCAGGGCAAGTGCAGGGCCAGGTCAGGGCTAGTAATAATTAGGCAGGGAGAGAGAGAGACAGGGAGAGAAAGGGAGAGACAGGGACAAAGACCAGCTGCAGGGCCACAGAGTGAATTAAAAAATCTTTGGCATGGATAAGCAAAAGGGGTCCAGTTCCAGCCAGACTTTGAGCTTTAAATAAAAGGAGAAGGTGGCACAGGGCAGCAGTACCAAAAGACCTGTAGCCGGAGCATCTGCTAGTAATATTCCCAATACTTGGTCATTGTTCCACCAGGCTAACCCACCAAGGTGCAACATTGTAGTGGAGGAGAAAGCAGATGAGGTAGTGGAGTGGATGGCACGCTCATCTCAGTCTCAGCCGGTGATCTGCTGTCATCTGCTGATACAGTGTCCATATGTATCCAGGGGTCAGACTCGTCTTGCTCCACCATTCCACTCAAGCAAACCCCGTCATTTTCTGCCACCTCTCGGGCTTCAGTGTTCCCTCCTAGTGGTGTCCCTTCAGCAATTTCTAGGGAAAAAAGCCACCGAAGCCCAACTTATAATCTGGCGGTTATAGAGGACAGCCTCCCTGAGGATTTCTTAGAGGGCAGTCAGATTGTGGACTGCCCGGAATTGTCAGTTGGTGGGGAACAGCCTAATTTGCAAAAATGTGTTGTGGAGGAGTCTGATGAGGAATCTGATGTGTTAGGCCGGAGGACCTGGGAAGCAAAGGAGGATTTAAGCTCAGAGGAGGAGGGTGGTACTAGTAGTGGCAGCAACAGAGGGCAAAGGCGAGTTAGGCCCAGGGCTAGTGCTTCCCTGGAAACTAGCGAGACCACAAATATAGTGGGGCCGGCACCAGGAAGTAAGCGTGCGAGAAGCTTGGCCAGCTGTGGAGGGCGCACGTCGGGTGTGTGGAAGTATTTTACCACTCTGCTGGGGGATAGCAGTATGGCCATGTGTAATTTCTATAAGCAGAAATTGAGCCATGGGAAAGCCGCAAAAGTTGGGACCACTGCTCTGTGGAACCATTTGAAGCGGCGTCATGCCGGCAATTTAGAGCAGCCTAATAATAGTAAAGAGCTGGTTACTTCTCTAGGGGTCCCTTCTGTCAGGCAGGCCGCATCCAGAGACATAGCTCAGCCCGCATCCCGGGGTGTAAGTAGTACATACACCTCATCGTCGCCCAGTGCGTGCATGTCTCCACCTCCTCTCATTCGGCAGCCGTCCATTGCCGAGTGCGTGGCCAGGAAGCAGTTTTATGCCACAAGTAATCCGACAGTGGGCAAACTGAATGGTCACCTGACAAAGTTGCTGGCTGTGCAGTCTCTGCCGTACTAGCGGGTTGACTGCCCAGCTTTTAGGGAGCTAATGGCTTGCGCTCAGCCACGTTGGCAGGTCCCTAGCCGGCATTACTTTTCAAACAAAGCTATCCCCACCCTTTACTCCCACATGGCAGAGAATATTGGACGCTCCCTGCAGCTGTCTCTCTGCAGCACGGTGCAAGTCACGGTGGACACCTGGAGCAGTGCTTACGGCCAGGGGCAATACATGTCCTTTACTGCCCGCTGGCTGAATGTATTTAGTGGCAGCGAGGCAGGAACACCCCAGCAACCTGGTCAATTGCTGTTGGCACCTCCACGTGCTTTCCAGCCAGGATTGCAGCAGAGCACCCAACAACTATCCGCTTCCACCTCCACGGGCAGTCCACCTGCTGGAGCGTCAGGGCAGTGAGTTACCCGCGTTCCCTCATATCACATGTGTCAGGTGAAACGCTGCCTTGCAGTGTTAGACTTAGTTTGTCTTGGCAGTAGCAGCCACACAGGCCAGCGCTTGCTGCATTACATGAAGCAGCAAATAGTGCACTGGCTGACTCCACGTCAGCTGGAAGTGGGCAAGGTAGTGAGTGACAATGGGACAAATATAGTGGCAGCGCTGAACCTGGGTCAATTCTCGCATGCTCCCTGTATGGCACATGTGCTAAATCTAGTGGTGCAAAGATTTCTAAAAACATTCACTGGCCTGCGCACAGTGCTGGCAAAGTCGCGGAAGCTTTGCACTCATTTTAGCCATTCATATGTATCTCGGCGCGCTCTGCTGGATCTGCAGCATCAAAACGGTCTTCTGCCACACCGCTTAATAGGTGACATGGCGACCCGGTGGAATTCCACTCTTCATATGTTGCAGTGACTCCTAGAGCAGCGTAGAGCAGTGGACGATTTTGTCCAGCAGCAGCCAGAATCTTCCAGCATAGGGAGCTGGTGCGGCTTTGATTTCTGGCAGTGGAGGCTGGTCCGAGATGCCTGCACTGTTCTAAGGCCCTTAGAAGAAGCCACCAAATTGGTCAGCCGGCATAGCTGCGGTGTGAACGACGTAATTTCAATAATATTTGTGCTGGAAAAGACACTCACGCTCATGCAGCAGGGGGCAATGGGGGAAGGAAATCCTGGTCATTTGTCTACCGGCCGCCATGCTGTCACTGTAGGGAAGCCCCAACACCAAAGTTCCCTTGTGGAGCAGGATCAGGATGAGGAGCTTCAGTTAGAGGAGGGGGAAGAGGAGGAGGATTTTAATGAGGGTGATGTTGATGACCAGGAAGAGGAGGAGGAGACACAGGTGGAGGATGAGATTTTCAGGGACACAGAAGTTTCTCAGAGAGAGGCTGAGATGGAAAGATGTGGCCTCTCAGGCACGCTGGGCAGGATGGCGAGTTGTATGCTCACATGCTTACGCACTCACAGGCGTATCCTAAACATAAGGCAGACTGACGAATACTGGCTAGCGATGCTTCTGGACCCGCAGTATCAATCCAACATGGGGGATTGTTTTCCTCCCCAGGAAAGGGAAGAGAAATTAGTCTCATTGCGGGAGAAGCTATGTAGTAACCTGGCCAGAGCTTTCAGCCAGCCCCAGCCTGCTGCCAGCATGTCTGAGAAGGAGGTCCGGCCGAGTAATCCACCTTCTGCCACAACCAGCAGCAGACAGTTAAGCCTAATGAGTATGATGCAGGAATTTTTCTCTGCAGGCTCCCAACAGCTAGAGCCAAGTGAGCAGGCCCAGATCACCCACCTCAATGAGCAGGTTCAGGCTTACCTGCAGTCTGGCTCACAAAGCCTCTTCTCAGACCCCCTGGACTTCTGGGCAGGCAGATTACAACAGTGGCCGGAACTGTCCCACCATGCACTAAGGCTTCTTTCCTGCCCAGCCTCAAGTGTCATGTCAGAGAGGGTTTTTAGTGCCGCTGGGGGGGTGGTGACACCCAAAAGAACAAATCTGTCATCAGGCAGTGTTCAAAAAAATACCTTTATAAAAATGAATAAAGGCTGGAATACATCCGAATTTCATACTCCTCTTGCTAATGCTGGTGATTAGATCAGGCCTTGCAGGGCAGAATAGTCTAAGTGCTGTCTTCCCACTGTTGCTGTCAGCCAGGCCATAATTTTACAGCCAAATGTCTAGTGTCATGTCATGGGCTGTGTGAACCCAAAGTCTACAAAACCCTATTTCAAAAGCAAACACTGTTGTCTACCTCCTCCTCCGTTTTCTACGCTTGGAGCTGCTGTTAGTTAACGTTACCCCCATAATTAATGTTTTCATGAGTCTGTTCACCACCAGGCCTTCAACCATAATGTTTTCATGGGTCTGTTCACCACCAGGCCTTCAACCATAATGTTTTCATGGGTCTATTCACCACCAGGCCGTCAACCATAATGTTTTCAAGGGTCTGTTCACCACCAGTCCCTCAAAAATAATGTTTTCATGAGTCTGTTCACCACCAATCCCTCAAAAATAATGTTTTCATGGGTCTATTCACCACCAGTCCCTCAAAAATAATGTTTTCATGGGTCTGTTCACCACCAGTCCCTCAAAAATAATGTTTTCACGGGTCTGTTTACCAGCAGGCCATCAATCTTAATTTTTCACGGGTGTGTCTGATGCCCTCCTTTATCTGTAATATAAGGTGTATCGGAGTGCCTGTTCCTTGTAATTTTTGGCAGACTTGTCACTTTGTGCATAGGCTTTATGAGTACATGAGTCCCACGACAAGAACAATAGTTCCACAATGTGAATGAGGCCCTTCTTTATACCCGTTGTATTGGAGTGCCTGTTCCATGTAATTTTTGGCAGCACTTGAGCTTTACGTACAAGTCAATATATGTTTCATAACAATATTTCTTCACAGTATGTCAGGAAGGGGTTAAAGGTTTTAAAAAAAAACTATCAAAACACAGGTTTAACGAGAAATATTTAAAGAATAACAAATTATAAATAAAAAAAACAAAATAAAATAAAAATTAAACAGGCCTTTGGCGACGCCTGGCCAACATGCCTTGCATCACCAACACCTCCAATTGGAGCAATGAGGCAGGAGGCAGCATAGAGCTGGCCATTAATTCTCCTTAGGGCCGCCTCCATCTCAAAGTCCGTTGGGATTTCTGTAAGGGTGGAAACAGTAATATAATTAGTATTATCGAGTTAAAGGGGTTGTCCCACAAAAAATATTCTAAACTTTCAAAGCAGCACCTGGATCTGAATACTTTAGCAGTTGCATGTCATTAAATATTTTGTATATCTACTAGAACTGACTCTGTGAAATGTTTCTTTATTGAGCCTTTTTTTTCTTATTTCTTAGAACTGCTCACTGAGAAGGACGCACATGCTCAGTTTAAATCTTCAACTACCTCCTGTCCTGAGCTGTGATAGGGAGAGATGGACACGAGTCCTGACATGCAGCAGAATAGACACTAGTCACACTACCCTTGAGTAACCAGCTTGATGTAGCAGAGTAATTGGGGCAGATCTCTGGATCTATGTGAGGTGCAGGGCTGTTTCTCGCTTTGTTAAAAAGAGATTGCCAATGTACTATAATATTATGTCATGTATGACACATTTTTGTTAAATATTTTTGGGGTAACACAAGTTTCTACTTCTTTCACTACCTTTATTTTAAAATTATTGTGATATGTCTGCTTCACTAACCACTTGGAGAACATAATGTGTACACAGTCTAGTTATCAATAACATGTTGGGTGGCATGATCCTAGTGCTTGAAAATATTACAATTCTGTGAATTAGGGGTTTGTACTTACGGGACACCCATACTGGGTGGTCTTCCCATGGGCCTGGGGAAAACTCAATATCCCCCCTGACGGTTGGAGCTATAAAAGATAAAGCATAAAATTAGCTTGTATTTTGAAGACAGAAGGTCCACCCATTACACTTTTTATTTTACCTACCTTCTGCCTCTGGTAGCTGGTCTGGGGGTGTATGAGGGCCAGGTGGGGTCCTCTCGGGGTGGGGTGGAGGAGGGGCAGGGGAGCTCCTCTCTGGTGCAGTAGCTGTCAAAATTTAAATAATGGCATTACATTCAACTCAAATGAACAGTTGTAACTTCTGATGTTGATACATCTGAATAGTTTGGGGCTGGATCCCATTCCTAACCACTACAGCTCTTATATCACTGCTGTTGCACTCCCACATAGCCAGGATTAAAAATAAATTAAATATGTTTACACTTACTATAAGGTCCTTCAGGGGCCATCCGGGCATGTCCCTGCTGTCGACGTCGCTGACGTTGCTCTGCAACATAAATCCGTACACAATTGTCACGATGACCGTTTTAATACTAACACTGTATACTACTATGAAGATATTATGGGTGAGAGGAGGGCGATATGATGGGGAGTGAAGGGAACATAGAATATCTGGGGTGCATATTTGATGGAGGGAGCATTTGTTGGGAGGGGTGGGGGGTTGAATGAATGAATAAAAGATGTCTGTGTGTCACATTCTGCAGGTACAAACATAACAAATAGAAATACAGCACATACAATGCACTAGTATACCATAGCTCCAGTCCCAACCGTTCCGGATTCGGCAGGACAGTCAGGATTTTAGCGTCTGTGTCCGGGAACGGGTGGCTATGTCCCGTGGTCAGCTGTCTTTGCATCCATAGGAAGCAGAGATGGGTGACGGTAAGCAGGGAGCAGTCCCTTCACCTTCCCAGACGTCCAATATAATGTCTCCTTGTGGCCCCCATACAGTATAATGTCTCCTTGTGGCTGCCCCCATACAGTATAATGTCTTCTCCTTGTGGCCCAAAGTGTTTTTTCTTCTAAATGGGTATTTATTGTGATAAATTTCTTAATATCGTTATCGTGGGAACTGGGAATATATTTTAAATCACCCACTCCAGACACATTAGATGCAGCATGAGCACTTCTTTGAGTCTGTGTGTAGGAGGAGGAAGCGCTAACTATGAAGGGGTATATAAGGGTACTTTCACACTAGCGCTAGAGATCCGGCGGGCTATTATGGCCGGGAACAGCCCACCAGATCTGTCCGGATCCGGCATTTGCCTGACACAAAAGGGAGAATGGCCAGCACCACTAACAATAATGGGGGACGGCGCTGATCCGACCTCTATCCGCAAGAACGTCGGGAATTGGCAGGACAAATACTGTGGAACAGCCTGCCAGATCAACGCCACATATGTGAATGTAGCCTAAGGCAAATTACTGGGAAGGGGCACGTATCTGAGAATGCCTTCACTTGTTTGGCTAGGGCTACACGACTACGCAAAGTGCACAACTACACTCGCGACAGTTATCGCGCGACATTGTGTCGCACCAATGTCGCGCAACAATTTTTACAATGGAAGTCTATGGTGTCGCACTGCGACATGCTGCGACTGCGACACGACAGTCGCAGAAAAACCCATCCTGGATGGACTTTTCTGCGACTGTCGTGTCGCAGTCGCAGCATGTCGCAGTGCGACACCATAGACTTCCATTATAAAAATTGTCGCGCGACAAATGTCGTCATGTAGCCCTAGCCTTTGAGTGGAGTTAGAGGCATGGCCTAGCATGAAAGAAAATTGCTGCAGTGCACTACGCACTCCCACGTTGTCCTATACAGTTTTCTTTAATGGCACTGGTACATATACAATACACACAGTAAACTAATTTTTTAACATGTTACTTATCAAATATTTTTGGTTACTCACCCTCTCGTATTTCATCCCAGAACTGCCTTAGCCGCTCTGGGCACTTCAATTTGAGGTCCGACCACTTCCTCTGGACCTGGCCCGGGATCCACTCACTCTGACAGTGATGGCGCAGGCCTTGTATCACCCGCTCCACTATTTGTTTTTTTTCTTGGTATGGGTGTTAATGGGTGCCACTGCCATCATAGCTTGTCCATCTTCTGGACCATGTACTTTAGCTCTTCAGAGCTGAATGGACACGAACGCCTGCTTGCCGTTGCCATCTTGCAAAATTCACTCTGACTCTGAGGTTCGTACGCCACGACATAGCGTTGTGCGTGCATTCGCAAGACTTATATTCGTACGCAACAGTGTATAGATTAAAAGCGTATAAAGTTGCGTACCTTTTGAAAAATTAACGTTCGTTAGTTGTGAGCGAATATTCGCTAATTGCACATAATAACGTATATTTTGTACGCAAATACAACAAATAATTTTTTGCATGATTCGCTCATCTCTTATAGATAGATTGATAATAGAAAGATAAATAAATAGATAGATAGATAGATAGATAGATACTAAACAGAAAATGGTAGCAGCACTAGATAAGCCATGAGACATAAGATGAACATAACATAAACAAGTAAAGAAGTAAAAAAGCATAACTGCTATGTATGCATATAAATTATCATAAATATGTCGGGCTCATCCACCAACGATCAAGGTGGCTTCCAATCGGATGAGTCCTACACTAACACTGACCTGCATCCTACACAAACCGGCAGGCCCATATCAGGAGAACATCATACCTGGTCAGAAGCTGCACCAGTGTGAACAGGAGTGCTAAATTCCCAGAGGAAGCCAGACCTCCTCTATATATACATAATTGCAAAAAACGGACAGCACCTCCTACAGGTGAGAGTCAGGTGCAAGCTACCTGCTGGCTAATTGAATACTAAACAGAAAATGGCAGCAGCACTAGATAAGCCATGAGACATAAGATGAACATAAAATAAACAAGTAAAGAAGTAAAAAAGCATAACTGCTATGTGTAGGACTCATCCGATTGGAAGCCACCTTAATCGTTGGTGGATGAGCCTGACATATTTATGATCATTTATATGTGCTAAGAGCTTCCACTTTATATACTTTATATACTACATAGCAGTTATGCTTTTTTACTTCTTTACTTGTTTATTTTATGTTCATCTTATGTCTCATGGCTTATCTAGTGCCGCTGCCATTTTCTGTTTAGTATTTAATTAGCCAGCAGGTAGCTTGCACCTGACTCTCACCTGTAGGAGGTGCTGTCCGTTTTTTGCAATTATGTAGATAGATAGATAACCAGGCGTTTCATACTTTCTGAATCATAGCTTGGTTAGAAAAAGCAATACTTTTGCTCTGAAAATATGTAGCATTTCAAAACACAGTTTAAAATATGAGCCAAGAATGGAAAGAAGAGTTATAAGAGTCCTTGCCAGATTCTCATTCCCATCATAATTATGTGAATGACATAACTCATTCTATTCGTACCTTGGGACAGGCCCATCAAAAGTCAGGCCAGCCAGGTGTTTGGGTTTGTTCTTGATGTTCCTGTCTAGTTTTTAAACTATATTATCTCTAAAATACTTCAGGCTCTGAAGCCAAAGCAGAGCCTGGGCCTTCGCTCTGCTAATCATAAAAGCAGTGCAAGAAGCAAGTTGTCAGGGCTGGGCTAAATGTCCTGCCTTATCAATTTTGCAGGAGGTAGGCACTTTTTCACTAGTAGGGGCAGCTTCCCATAGTTGAAGAAGTCCTGCTGATGAGACAAATTAATTTGTTATTATCTATTCACTCCCTTCTACCCTAAATATATTCCAATAGTTTTAAAAATCAAAGAAACAAATCGTGCCTTACCTGTGTAGTTTGTTCAATGGACTAATTTTTATCCACAACTACAGAATTCTCAGTATCTGATAGATTTTCTGTTTGGATGTTCTGCACTGGTTTCAGATAAGCAATTTAATTTTGTCTAATCCAGTAAGTGATATTATCAGAAAACCTTAGCAGACATGTCTACAGTATGTCTCCTCTCTCACAGTAGGAAATCTCAAACACAGGTTGGGCAAAGTAATTGCAATTTGGTTCTCTTTCTTTCCTCTCACAGCCTATGTCTCACATAGACACTGAAATACAGATGTTGCTAACCCCCCCCCCAGCCCCTCAGATTTTTGGTGAGATTTCTGAATATTTACACAGAATCTTTAACCAAGGTAATGGGAATTACAGACCCTATATGACATAATATGTCTTCTAGTTACATATAGTACTGATTTATGCTAAAATATGGAACTTACATCAAAGTACTGCATTTTATATAATTCTCTAATGGTTATGCTTTTAGACAAGAAAAAGCATAGGAAAAAGCAAAGGAAGTTGCTTCAAAGTATAAGGCAATATAGATTTACTGCAATCTACCAACAGACTATAAATTGTTAGTCACAGTAGTCACCTGAAGCCTACCAACCAGTATTGGGTCACTAATGGAAATTGCATTATTTACCTCATAAAAATAGAAAGAGTTACTGGTTTGGACACCTAGCTGTACTTTTTTTGGTAAGTCATATTCTAGCAATTTAATGTTTTACTTACTTGTGTTTTACTCTCAGTAGGCATGTTAACCTCCATAGAATTCTCTGCAACAGTAGGATTTTCTGTATCAATAAGATTGTCTGTAGGTACATTCTGAACAGTCTTCAGATAAGCAATTTCATTCTGCTTTGAGTCCAGAGTCACACACACATCATATGAGAATGGGAAAGGTAAACTTGTATCACTGATCTCAGAAGGACATCCCAGGGTGAACTGAGGATACACATTTCTATTATGAGTTCCAAAAGATGTTGGGCTACAAGTCTTTTTGCATTTAAAAATCATTGTGATCAGCACTGTCACAATAAATAACAGAGAGATGAATGTAATGGCTAGTACAAGGTAGAATGTTGCATTAGAAGAGGTTGATGAGTTACTAGGATGGCGTGTTATCTCTGGAGCAACTTGTTGAAAATTCTCAGCCACAACCAAGTTCAAAGTAACCGTAGATGACAGAGATGGAACTCCATTATCCCTCACCAGAACCACAAGTTTTTGTCTCAAAGATTCTGCATCTGGAAGGTCTCGTCCAATTCTGACTTCACCAGTATACTGGCCAATGGTAAATAATGATGGTTCAGGAACTTGTAGTAAGTGATAGGAGAGCCAGGCATTGTGTCCAGAGTCAGCATCCACTGCAATCACTTTGGTCACTAGATAACCTTTCTCAGCAGAGTGAGGAATAAACTCAAATAATGCTGATCCCTCAGAGTCTGGTGATGGGTAGAGAATCTTTGGAGCATTATCATTCTTATCAATGATACATATCCTCACTGTGACATTACTGCTTAGAGGAGGAGATCCACTGTCTTTAGCCATCACCTTGAACTGAAATTCCTGCAACTGCTCATAGTCAAATGATCTCCGGGCATAGAGAACTCCAGTCACTGAATTTATGGAAACATATGATGAGACTGGAATGTCATCAATATTTCCGTTAATGATAGAATAAGTGACTCTAGCATTCTCGTTTTCATCCATGTCAGATGCGTGGACATCCTGTACTGATGTTCCTGTTGGAGTATTTTCGGGAATATAGGAAGTATAAAGGAGTTTTCCAAAATCTGGTATATTGTCATTTACATCCGAGACAGTAATATGAACTGTTTTTTTAGTTACCATTAGAGGAGAACCTTCATCTTCTGCTATGATTGTGATGTCATATGATGGAGTTTTTTCTCTGTCAAGTGGTCCTACAGTTACAAGCTTGTAATAATTATTGGATGATGGAACTAATTTAAGTGGCTTTATATCTGTTATTTGGCAGTTTATTTCTCCATATTTCCCAGAATCCAAATCCTTTACATTAATTAATGCTATAAGGGTACCAGGAACAGAATCCTCTGGAATTGGTGTGGACAGTGATGCAATTGTTATCTCAGGAGCATTGTCATTAATGTCCATAATTTGTATGAATACAGTACATTTAGCAACTAGGCCTCCACCATCAGCTGCTTCGACAGTCATCTCGTAAGCCTGAGTTATTTCATAGTCTAGTTTTCCGATGGTTTTAATGACTCCTGTCTGAGAATCAATAGTAAATACTTGTTTTGCATTTTCAGGAATATGGCTAAATGAATATGATATTTCTGAATTTGATCCTTCATCTTTATCGCTGGCATTCAAATGTAAAGCTTCATATCCAATTGGCAAATTTTCATTTAAACTAATTTTATAAGTTTTTTGACTAAATACTGGATAATTGTCATTTATATCCTGAACATCAATCTTGATAATAGCAGTTGCACTTTTTATTGGTTTTCCTCCATCACAAGCAGTCAAAATTAATTCATATTTTTGTTGTTTTTCATGATCTACAGACTGCACTAAAGTGAGTTCAGGATATTCCACTCCAATATCAAGTTTTTCCACTAAAGAGAAATGTGGGTTGGGACTTAGACTATAACTCTGTAAAGAATTGGTACCTAAATCTGGATCTCTGGCATGCTCAAGAACAAATCGTGCTCCTGGCATAGCAGATTCACTAATTACAATATTAAAAATATCTTTATAAAAACTTGGCGGGTTATCATTTATGTCTTGGATTTCAACTTTTACTGAATAAAGATTTACTGGATTTTCTGCCAAAATTTCAAGATCTAGAAGGCAGTTCTGCTCTGGCCCACAGATCCCCTCTCTGTCTATCCTGTCACTGACATATAAATTGCCATTTTCTGTGCTGATATTGAATAAATTTCTGCTGTGTTGAGAAACAATCCTTAATTTTCTGATTTTTAGGTTGCTGCCAGTCAATCCTAAATCTTCGCCAACATTCCCAACAACAGAATTTAGCTTCAGCTCCTCTAGAATTGAGTAGTGGAGTAGTTGAGTAGTAGAAGCAGCCATAGTAAAGAAAGAAAAGTAGAAACAAAATACTTGCCGTTCCATGTCTTGTGTATCCTGTGTATAATAAAAGGCTGAATCCTTCTAACTGTTCTTTTAGAATCCAAATACAGATAAAAACCTGAAGAATTGTAAGGGAGGAATACAGAAATACAGTCTGGTTTCTTATTCAGATCTGAAATGTCTGTATATTAAAGAAAAATCACTAGCTCCACTTGCTGTTCAGAGAGCTTTTCAGTTATATTAGTTAACAGCACCATCATGAGGACTAATTTAGGTACTACAAAAAAACTTTATTCTAAATATTTTTAAACAAACTTTTCTGGTCTTAGTTATATATATATATATATATATATATATATATATATATATATATATATATATATGTTTTATTTAATATAGAAGATGTTTTTAAACATTTTATTTTATCAATTTTTTTGACATCTATGAGTCATGTATGGCTCAAGATTAAAATATTAGCTACAGATGCCAAGAGACACTTATTTAAATGTACAGAAACAGTTTGACAAACTATTTGTATAATATCAAAAGAAAAGTAGTGTATAGTAGTGAGATTGGTGGGCACACTCTATTTGGTAAATTATATGGTGTTTATTAATTAATAATTATAGAGGTTAAAAATGATAAAAATAAAACACATGTAACCGAATGGTAAATGAAACACATAAGAAAATGATAAGACCACTTATCTTAAAATAATCCAGCGCAGAATGGAAAAGAATAAAAAATAAAAAAACACATACAATAAGGCACAAGTGGGTGCGGATTTTGATTAGGATAAAATAAAATGAAATAGACGGTCTCACATTTAAAAAATAGCTAATATCACTTCAGTTTGGTATCTCAGCTTAGCGAAATAGAGAGTGTATTTCTCTTATTAACCCCTTCAACCCCGGGCCTGCCATTTTTTGTTAATCTTACATGTGTCAATTCATGTGGTAATAACTTTGGAACGCTTTTACTTATCCAGGCCATTCTGAGATTGTTTTCTTGTCACATATTGTGCTTCATGACAGTAGTAAATTTGTGGCAAAATATTTCATTTTTATTTATAAAAAATTCAATTTCTCTACTTTCAAAATACATAGTAATACCTCCAAAAGTTATTATTTTACATTCCCCATATGTCTACTTTATTTTGGCATCATTCTATAAATGTCATTTTACTTTTTTGGGATGTTAGAAGCCTTAGAAGTTTAGAAGCCATTTTTCAAATTTATTAAGCACCAATTCAGATATAAAGTGATTTTGAGGGGCATATGTAATGGAAACCACCCATAAATGACCCCATTTTAGAAATTACACCCCTCAAATTGTAAAAAACTGATGTTACAAAGTTTGTTAACCCCTGAGGTGTTCCACAAGAAATAAAGGAAAATGGGGGTGAAAGATTATTCATGTTAATAATTTTTTTCTTGCAACACAGCAAGGGTTAACAGCAAACTAAACCTCAATATACAATACTCTGATTCTGCACTTTATAGAAATACCCCATATGTGGTGGTAAACGTCTCTATGGGTTTGTGGCACTGGTCAGAAGGAAAGGAGCGCCATACGAATTTTGGAGGCAGATTTTGCTAAAATGGTTTTTAGGCACCATTTTGTAATTGAGAGACCCTGACGTAACCCTACAGTGGAAACCTTCGTAAAGTGACCCCATTTTGGAAAATAATATATTTTCAAAGAATATATTAAGGGGGGTACTACTGACCACTGTTACCCCCTAAGCGTTTAACGGAATTTGGAAACACTTGGCTATGAAAATCAAAAGTTTCATTTCTTCCAATAAAATGCTGCTTTAGCGCCAAATTTTTCATTTTGACAAGGGGCAACAGGAGAAAAGCACCCCATAAGTTGTTCCCCATTTTCTCCTGAATAAGTCAACACCCCATATGTGGTGGTAGACTGCTGTGGGGGAACATGGCAGGACTCAGAACAGAACGAGCACCATATGGATTTTGAAGAACAGATTTTGATGGATTGGTTTGTGGAAGCCATTGATTTTTTTTTTTGAGTGATTGTCTTATGTGGGGGCTCATTTTTGCGGGATGAGGTGACGTTTTCATTGGTACCATTTTGGGGAGCATAAGACTTTTTGATAGCTTGGTATTACACTTTTTGTGAGTCAAGGTGAAAAAAATAGCTGTTTAGCATAGTTTTTTTTTTTTTTTTTAAAGCATTCACCTGAGGGGCCATCTCGCATAATATTTTTATAGAGCAGGTTGTTACAGACGTGGTGATAACCAATATGCCTAACATTTTTATTTTTGGAAAGTTTTACACATTATATTTATTTTTAAACAGAATAAAATCTTTTTTTTTGTGTTGCCATTTTCTGAGAGCCATATTTTTTTTAATTTTTCGGGCGATTGTCTCCAGTAGGGTATCATTTTTGCGGGACAAGATGATGGTTTGATTGGTACCATTTTGGGTTAAATACGCCTTCTTGAGGGAAGGTGACCAAAAATGGCTGTTTTGTAACTGTTTTTTTTTTGTTTGTTTTTTACTGAGTTCACATTGCAGGGTGGATGATGTTATATTTTTATAGAGCCGGTTGATACGGACGTGGCAATACCTAATATGTATACTTTTCTATTTTCCCCTTTTTTTTGCAATGTTTTTAACTTTATTTTGGGAAAAGTGTATGCCTAACATTTTTATTTTTGGAAAGTTTTACGCATTAGATTTATTTTTGAACAGAATAAAATCTTTTTTTTGTATTGCCATTTTCTGAGAGCCATATTTTTTTTTAATTTTTAGGGCGATTGTCTCAGGTAGGGTATCATTTTTGCGGGACAAGATGACGGTTTGATTGGTAAAATTTTGATCGTCTGCTATTACACTTTTTGTAAGGCAAGAGGGAAAAAATGGCTGTTTTGGAATAGTTTTTAAAAAAATATATTTTTGAAGCATTCACCTGGGGGGCCATCTCATGTAATATTTTTATAGAGCAGGTTGTTATGTATGTGGCGATACCCAATATGCCTAACATTTTTATTTTTGGAAAGTTTTACACATTAGATTTATTTTTGAACATAATAAAATCTTTTTTTTTGTGTTGCCATTTTCTGAGAGCCATATTTTTTTTAATTTTTCGGGCGATTGTCTCAGGTAGGGTATCATTTTTGCGGGACAAGATAACGGTTTTATTGGTACCATTTTGGGTTATACGCCTTCTTGAGGGTTTTGTAACTGATTTTTTTTTTTTACTGAGTTCACCTTGCAGGATGGATAATGTTATATTTTTATAGAGCCGGTCGATACGGATGTGGCAATACCTAATATGTATACTTTTCTTTTTTCCCCTTTTTTTTGCAATGTTTTTAAAGGAAATCTGTCACTTGCATTTATGGTTTTGAACAAAACCCACAGTTATGTGCAATAAAGTACCTTGAATCCATGCCTGCTTTTCTTTCTTTTCTGTGCCTTGTCGTTTTCGTTAAAAATCCTTTTTTGTAATATGTAAATGAGGGCTGAAGGAGCCCAGAGGGGCGTTACAATCGTTCAACTGAGCCCAGTAACGCCCCTCTCTGGAGCCCAGCCCACCTTTTTATTCAAATATATCACTCCTGTTTAGGGCCGGAGTAACGCCCATATTAGAATATCTGCCCCCCCCCTTCCTCCTCGGCACGGCAGCGTTTGGAAATCGTGCTTACGCTGCCGGCCGCGCGCCCATGAAATCACGCGCAGGCGCAGCAGCAGCCACTGCCTGCGCCATCTTAGTAACTGTAAGGGCAAAGGCATCAAGAGCGTCACTGGGCATGCGCCGAGCCCAGTGACGCGCCGAGCGCTGTGACGCCAGCAGTGTCGAAGCCTGTGAGGAGCCGGCTCGGCACTGAGCTACGTCACATGCATCAGGAAAGTCGGAAAAAAAAAAAAAAAGACCATTGAATAAAGGTAATGTCCTCATGCCTAGACACTGCCGATGCAATGTCCTCATGCCTGGACACTGCCGCTGCAATGTCCTCACGTGTGGACAATGAAGGTGCAATGTTCACACGCGTGATCAATGCCGGTGAAATGTCCTCACGTGAGGACAATGCCGACTGCTGGTGAAATGTCCTCACGTGTGGACAATGCCGCTGCAATGTCCTCACGTGTGGACACTGCCGCTGCAATGTCCTCACGTGTGGACAATGAAGGTGCAATGTCCACACGCGTGAACAATGCCGGTGAAATGTCCTCACGTGTGGACAATGACGGTGCAATGTCCTCACGTGTGGACAATGACGGTGAAATGTCCTCACGTGTGGACAATGATGGTGAAATGTCCTCACGTGTGGACAATGACGGTGCAATGTCCTCATGCCTGGACACTGCCGCTGCAATGTCCTCACGTGTGGACACTGCCACTGCAATGTCCTCACGTGTGGACAATGAAGGTGCAATGTCCACACGCGTGAACAATGCCGGTGAAATGTCCTCACGTATGGACACTGCTGGTGAAATGTTCTCACGCGTGGACAATGACGGTGCAATGTCCTCATGCCTGGACACTGCCGCTGCAATGTCCTCACGTGTGGACAATGAAGGTGCAATGTCCACACGCGTGAACAATGCCGGTGAAGTGTCAATAAAACTGGTGTATTATTAAGACACAATATAGTGGCTGGGTGGGCTGACCTGAGGTCTGATGGGGGCACTGGGGGCTGATCTGAGGTCTGAAGGGGGACACAAGATGTTGATCTGAGGTCTGATGGGGGCACAAGACGCTGACCTGAGGTCTGATGGGGGCACAAGACGCTGACCTGAGGTCTGATGGGGGCACAATGTGCTGATCTGAGGTTTATTATCCCTGTACGGTGACATCACTGTGTTTATTATCTCTGTACGGTGACATCACTGTGTTTATTATCTCTGTACTGTGACATCACTGTGTTTATTATCTCTGTATGGTGACATCACTGTGTTTATTATCTCTGTACTGTGACATCACAGTGTTTATTATCCTTGTACTGTGACATTGCTGTGTTTATTATCGCTGTACAGTGACATCGCTGTGTTTATTATCCCTGTACAGTGACATCGCTGTGTGTATTATCCCAGTGCAGGAAGAGGTAAGTGGTCTGTGTTTGTGTGTTTGTTTTCTATTTTTCAGGGTCGTGAATGCAGAGGACTACGTCGGATTCGGTGGACTACGTCGGACCGGCCTTTTTTTTTTTTTTTTGTTTAAATAAAATGGTCAAACAGGGGTCTGGGGGAGTGTTTATTTCAATAAAATGTTTTATACTGGTGTGTGTGTATTTTTTTTTACAATACTACAGTTTTAGTAATTACGACTATCTAATGACGGCCCTGATTACTAATACTGGGCTTAGTGCTTGCCGGTATGGCAGGCCAGCACTAACCCCAACATCTATTACCTTGGCACCCACCGCCACCAGGGGTGCCGGGAAGAGCCGGGTACCCGCAGGACTGGACCTTCTAAATTGAGGGTCTGGCTCTGGAGCGGCTGCAGGCTGGTACCATTAGGCTGGGAAGGGCCAATAACCCATTCCCTTCCCACCCTGGTAGTGCCAGGCTGCCACTGCTGGTTGTATCTGGCTGGTGAAGGAAAAAAGGGGGGACCCCACGCCATTTAAAAAAAAAAAATAATGAAATTTTTGAAAAAAAAATGGCGTGGGGTCCCCCCCTTTTTTCCTTCGCCAGACAGATACAACCAGCAGCAGCAGCCTGGCACTACCAGGGTGGGAAGGGACACGGTTATTGGCCCTTCCCAGCCTAATGGTACCAGCCTGCAGCCGCCCCAGAGCCAGACCCTCAGTATAGAAGGTCCGGTCCTGCGGGTACCCGGCTCTTCCCGGCACCCCTGGGCGGTGGGTGCCAAGGTAATAGATGTTGGGGTTAGTGCTGGCCTACCATACCGGCAAGCACTAAGCCCAGTATTAGTAATCAGGGCCGTCATTAGATAGCCACGATTACTAAAACTGCCATTGTAAAAAAACACACACACCAGTTTAAAACATTTTATTGAAATAAACACTCCCCCAGACCCCTGTTTGACCATTTTATTTAAACAAAAAAAAAAAAAAGGCCGGTCCGACGTAGTCCACCGAATCCGAAGTAGTCCTCTGCATTCACGACCCTGAAAAATAGAAAACAAACACACAAACACAGACCTCTTACCTCTTCCTGCACTGGGATAATACACACAGTGATGTCACTGTAAAGGGATAATAAACACAGCGATGTCACTGTACAGGGATAACAGTGGCGCAGGGGCACAGATGGGCATAGGGTGGTGGTGCGGGGGCGCAGGGTGGTGGTGCGGGGGCGCAGGAGGGCGTAGGGTGCTGGTGCGGGGGCGCAGGGTGGTGGCGCGGGGGCGCAGATGGGCGTAGGGTGGTGGTGCAGGGGCGCAGGGGGGCGTAGGGTGGTGGTGCGGTGGGGCATATAACATATGGGAGTATTGTTAGTGATAAGGGGGGTTGTGTTGGGGAGGGGGGTTCATTTGAATAAGGCCAATGAATTAGGGGTCACAAAATAATTTTTTTTTTTTTTCAAACTTTTATTACTTTACTAGTCATTAATTGGGGGGGGGGGTTGGGGGTAAATACCTTTATCAATGGTCTTTTTTTTTTTTTCCGACTTTCCTGATGCATGTGACGTAGCTCAGTGCCGAGCCGGCTCCTCACAGGCTTCGACACTGCTGGCGTCACAGCGCTCGGCGCGTCACTGGGCTCGGCGCATGCCCAGTGACGCTCTTGATGCCTTTGCCCTACAGTTAGTAAGATGGCGCAGGCAGCGGCTGCTGCTGCGCCTGCGCGTGATTTCATGGGCGCGCGGCCGGCAGCGTAAGCACGATTTCCAAACTCTGTCGTGCCGAGGAGTAAGGGGGGGCAGATATTCTAATATGGGCGTTACTCCGGCCCTAAACAGGAGTGATATATTTGAATAAAAAGGCGGGCTGGGCTCCAGAGAGGGGCGTTACTGGGCTCAGTTGAACGATTGTAACGCCCCTCTGGGCTCCTTCAGCCCTCATTTACATATTACAAAAAAGGATTTTTAACGAAAACGACAAGGCACAGAAAGAAAGAAAAGCAGGCATGGATTCAAGGTACTTTATTGCACATAACTGTGGGTTTTGTTCAAAACCATAAATGCAAGTGACAGATTTCCTTTAACTTTATTTTGGGAAAAGTGTAATTTTTTTTCCCTTGAAACTGTTGTATTGTAATGCATTGGCTATAAGTGTATTACTCAATGTAATACACTTACAGCCTGCTTCCTGTACGATCCAGGGGGCTGGATCGCACAGGCAAGCAGGGATAGCAGCCACAATGCCTAGGAAAGGCATCGGGCTGCTATCCAAGCCATCGAATCCCCGTCAAAGCAGCGCGGGGACC
This sequence comes from Rhinella marina, assembly GCA_900303285.1. Lineage (NCBI taxonomy): Eukaryota > Metazoa > Chordata > Amphibia > Anura > Bufonidae > Rhinella > Rhinella marina. Next base: position 89,001 of record ONZH01027464.1, on the reverse strand, counting down.
CGATGGACTCCCCTTCCTCCTGCCCACATTGCATGTTCCGCGGTCAGCGCTGACCGCAGTGAGGGTTAGTACGCCCGCATCTGTGAAAACAACGATGTGGGCGTACGCAGCAGGGGTCCGGCTACTGGGCATAGCCGGTCCCCGCAGGGTGCTCCTGCACCCGCCCGATCAGCGCGCCATACTAGTATGGCGCTGAGCGGCAAGTCCCTTCCCACAGCGCCATACATGTACGGCGCTGGTCGGCAAGGGGTTAAATTCCTCTTAATAAATTCTTTCAATTTTGCTATATTTAGTTCGGTAGAATAGATAGATTAAATAGATTCACTGTATTATTAATGTTGCCCACAGTCAGTCTTTCTACATCAATAGTACCTGAATTTGAGTAATATGTTGGTTCTTGGGTCATTGGTGGTTCATAGGTGATTCTCACTGAAATAGATGTTTGTAGAAAGATACTATTGTATCAATAGTATCTATTTATTCTATCTATTCTACCAAACTAAATATAGCAAAACTGAAAGAATTTATTAAGAGGAATTTAATAAGAGAAATACACTCTCTACCAACCTGAAGTGATATTAGCTATTTTTTAAATGTGAGACCGTCTATTTCATTTTATTTTGTCCTAATCAAAATCCGCACTCACTTGTGCCTTATTATATGTGTTATTTTTATTTTTTATTCTTTTCCATCCAGCGCTGGATTATTTTAAGATAAGTGGTCTTATCATTTTCTTATGTGTTTCATTTACCATTCGGTTACATGTGTTTTATTTTTATCATTTTTAACCTCTATAATTATTAATTAATAAACACCATATAATTTACCAATTAGAGTGTGCCCACCAATCTCTATTTCCTTAACACTCACACTCCCAGTGCCTTACATGTATGGCACTGGAAGCCGGGACACAAGTCCCAGTGCCGTACATGTATGGCACTGGGAGTGTGAGTGTTAAGGAAATATAGATTGGTGGGCACACTGTTTTTGGTAAATTATATGGTGTTTATTGATTAATAATTATAGAGGTTAAAAAATGATAAAAAATAAAACACATGTAACCGAATGGTAAATGAAACACATAAGAAAATGATATCGGGCGGGTGCAGGAGCTGCGCTTGCCAGATCAGCTGCAGGAGTCCGGCAGTGGCCAATAGCCGGACCCCTGCTATATGCACCAGCATCGGTGAAAACATGGATGCCGGTGATTTAACCCTCAGACTGCCGTGGTCAGCGCTGGCTGCGGCATGTGAGATGTCAGCGCTGGGAGGGAGAGCCCATCGGGTCACCGCGCTGCTGTGACTGGAACCCGATGGCATCAGGCTGCCTTCTTTGGAATCCTGTGAGATCCAGTCCCCTGGATCTTATAGGCAGGAAGCTGAATTACACTGTGTAATACACTTATAGCCAATGCATTACAATACAGAAGTATTGTAATGCATTGTGCAGGGGATCAGACCCCCAAAAGTTGGAGTCCCAGACTGGGACAAAAAATAAAGTAAAAAAAAAAAAAAAAGAAGTTAAAAAAATAAAAATTAACAAAAAATAAAATAAAAGTTTCAAGTTAAAAAAAGCGTAATTTTCCCAAAATAAAGTTTAAAAAATTGTAAAAAATAGGGGAAAAAAAAAGCAGGCATATTAGGTATTGCCACGTTCGTATCGACCAGCTCTATAAAAATATCACATGACCCACCTCGCTAGGTAAACAGTAAAAAATAAAAAATAAAAACAATGCAAAAAAAGCCATTTTCTGATCACCTTGACTCACAAAAAGTGTAATACCAAGCGATTAAAAAGATGTATTAATCCCAAAATGGTACCAATCAAACTGTCATCTCGTCCCGCAAAAAATGAGACCCTACCTGAGACAATCGCCCAAAAAATAAAAAATATGGCTCTTAGAATATGGCAACACAAAAAAAAGATTTTATTCTGTTCAAAAATGCATCTAATGTGTAAAACTTAACAAAAATAAAAATGTTAGACATATTGGGTATCACCGCGTCTGTAAAAACCTGCCAAATCAAAAAGTCTTATGTTCCCCAAAATGGTACCAATAAAATCTTCACCTCATCCTGCAAAAAATGAGCCGCCACATAAGACAATAACTCAAAAAAATAAAAATCAATGGCTCCCATAAACCAAACCATCAAAATCTGTGCTGCAAAATCCATATGCCACTCCTTCTGTTCTGAGTCCTGCCATGTGCCCCCACAGCAGGGTGTTGCCATATTCAGGAGAAAATGGGTAACACATTTTGGGGTGCTTTTCTCCTGTTACCCCTTGTGAAAATGAAAAATTTGGGGCTAAAGCAACATTTTATTGGAAGAAATGAAACTTTTCATTTTCATAGCCAAGTGTTTTCAAATTCCTTAAATTCCGTAAAAGGGGGTCAAAGTGGCAAGTACCCCCCTTAATATATTCTTCAAAGGGTGTAGTTTGCAAAATGGGGTCACTTTTTGAGGGTTTCCACTGTAGGGGTACGTCAGGGTCTCTCAATTACAAAATGGTGCCTAATAACCATTCTAGCAAAATCTGCCTCCAAAATCCATATGGTACTCCTTTACCACCATATATGGGGTATTTCTGTAAACTGCAGAATCAGAGTAATGTATATTGAAGTTTAGTTTGCTGTTAACCCTTGCTGTGTTGCAAGAAAAAAATTATTAACGTGAATAATCTACCAAAACATTGAAATTTTGAAATTTCTCTTCCATTTTCCTTTAATTCTTGTGAAACACATCAAGGGTTAATAAAGTTTGTAACATCAGTTACAAAACTTAATTTTAAGGGTTTAGTTTCTAAAATGAGGTCATTTATTTGTAATTTCCATTAGGTAAGCCTCCCAAAATCACTTTATAACTGAATTGGTGCTCAAAAAAATGGTTTTGGAAATTTTGTTGAAAATTTGAAAAATGGCTTCTAAACTTCTAAGGTTTCTCATGTCCAAAAAAAGCAAAATTACATTAATAAAATTATGCCAACATAAAATATACATATGGGGACTATTTTTGGAGGTATCACTGTTTTTTGAAAGTAGAGAAATTGAAATTTTGAAATTTGCTAATTTTTCCAAATTTTTGCTAAATTTGGTATTTTTTTTATAAATAAAAATATGTGACGAGAAAACAATCTTAGAATGGCCTGGAAATGTAAAAGTGTTTCAAAGTTATTACCACATAAAGTGACACGTCAGATTTGCAAAAATCGGCCTGGGATTTAAGGTGAAAAGTGGCTTGGTACTGAAAGGGTTAAACTATGTATAATAAACATTGTTATTGTGATATTTATTACATATATTAACTAGTCTTTAGCAAATCAAGCTTCAGATCATAGATCCAAAGTCAATTTGTTTATAAACTTCAATTTTAATGCTGTCTCCGTACAGCATCAAAATGTATGGTCTGCGCGTAGGCTTTGACTCCAAAGCACAATTCGTTCAAGACTATTATTAACATTTTTCCTCTGAAAACTTATCATTTTGAAATATTGTAATTATTTCCTAAAGTCCACCTTTAGAGATGTGCAAAGTTTTGAAAAAATTTATTTGGCAGCTTCGCTAAACTTTGTCAAGAAATTTAATTTGTTATAAATTACTTCGATCGTATCACTCCCATTATTTAGCCTCTCAGACGAGAATTCAACACTGATCACAACATCTGAGACCCACATTTATCTCCTCAGGGGTTAATCCGATGTTAATTAAAAAAAATGATACTCATCTCATTTTTTTTTCTTGTATTATTCAAATTTTTAACACAAATTCTCCACAGATAAATATTAGGACATATACAATTAAAATAAAAGATAAAAGAAAGAAAAGAAAGAAAATTAAAATTGTATAACTTTAAATCAGGGGTCCCCAAATTAAACAGGGAGATGAGCACTTCGATTGTTGAAGCGCTCATATCCATAGTCATCTTTATCGCCGTCCTCAGGACAGAGATACCGATGACTGCTGTGGCGGAACAGGGAGGGAGAGGCGTCTTCCTTCCCTGTTCTTCTGATAGGCTGAAGGCACTAGTCATTGCGCCATCTGAGCCGTACAGCATGGGGCACAGGCCGGAAGAGGCCTGCATCGCATCACTGACAGACTCATGGAGATAAGTATAAGTGTTTATTTTTTTATATGGCACAATACTGGATTGGAGCGCTATGGGACATCTAAGGGAGCACTTACTGGCATATTGGGGCACTATGGGGTTATCTAAGGGAGAACTTACTGGCATATTGGGGGCACTATGGAGGCACCTAAGGGGGCACTTATTGGCATATGGGGGCATCTAAGGGAGGGCATTTACTGGCATATAATTGGGAGGCACTATGAGGGTGTCTAAGGGGGCACTTACTAGCATATTATTAGGGGGCACTATGGGGGCATCTAAGGGAGCACTTACTGGCATATTATTGGGGGCACTTCTAATTGGCACATTATTGGGGGGCACTTCTTACCGACACATTATTGGGGGCACTGGGGGCATCTACTGAGACCACAAAGAAGGAGTATTTTATATGGGGGGCTCTCAATATGGGCATTTTATACTTTGACACATTATGGCGGGTACTATGGGGAAGGGGGGAGAGAAGTACTATGGGGGCATTGATTTGTGGGCACTGTATTGGCAGATCATGCCATTAAAAGGGGGTACTTTTTGTACTGGCACACATTAGGGGGCATTGTAACTGGCACTGAACAAAGTGAACTTTGGATCCTAGATCTGACGTCACTTTGCTTAAAACTTTAGATTAATGCTGTATGGAGATCTGTCTCCATACAGCATTAAAATGTACGGCCTCCGATGAGATGAAGTTAGTTATTTGCAAAGTCACGGGAGACTTCAATGTATAAGTTTGATATTTGATTTTTTTGAAAACGAATTATTTTGAAAACGTAACACATTTATAAAACTGCAAAATTATAAAATATAAATTACAATCTAAATCTTTTCGATTGTAATTTATATTTTTATTTACACTCTTTTAGAGTGCAGGGACAGTGTAGGGAGATCGCAGGGAGAGTTTTTAGATGTTATAGGGAGCATATAGGGAGACTGCAGAGACAGTGCAGGAACAATGCAGGCTCAGTGCAATCACCCTCATTATCAACAGGTGGTATAAAATACAGACATGTTTATCCAGTTCATACAATGGTCACTACTCTCTGCTCATTCTCCTTGACCTCTCTGCAGCTTTTGACACTATAGACCACCATCTCCTACTCACCATGCTCCAATCTATCGGACTAAAGGACACTGCCCTCATCTATTTTTTTTCCTATTCCTCTGGCCACTCTTTCAGTGTATCATTGCCTGGCTCTACTTCTTCACCTCTCCCTCTCACCATTGGGGTTCCTCAGACTTCAGTACTAGACCCTCTCCTCTTCTTTCTCTACACAGCCCCATTTGGTTTCCAGTACCATCTCTATGCTGATGACACACAACTATACACTTCATCCCCTGACATCACCCCTGCTGTGCTACAGAACACCAGTGACTGTCCACTGTCTCTAACATCATGTCCTCTCTCTACCTGAAACTGAATCTTTCAAAAACTGAACTTCTTGTGCACTCTCCATCTACTAATCTACCCAAATCTGATATCTCCCTCTCAGTGTGTGACATCATCATCACTCCAAGGTAGCACGCCTGTTGTCTCGGGGTGACATTTGACACTGATCTTTCTGTCACCCCCTTTATTCACTCGCTCACCTGCTCATATCACCTGCACCTCAAAAACATCTGAAGAATCCAGCCCTTTCTCACTATGGAAACAACAAAAACTCCCATTGTTGCCCTGATCCATTCTCCCCTCAATTACTGTAACTCACTGTTAATTGGCCACCCCCTCACCAGACGTTTCCCTCTCCAATCTATCCTTAATGCAGCAGCCAGGGTCACCTATCTGTCATACCGCTACCCTGATGCCTCCACTCCGTGTCAGTCATTGAACTGGTTGCCCATACAGTATAGAATCCAATTTATACTGCTTATCCTCACCTACAAATCCCTCCACAGTGCTGCACCCCCTATATCTCTTCCCACATCTCTGTCTACCACCCTACCAGTGCTCTCCATTCAGCCAATGACTTACGACTGACTTCCACCATAATTCGAGTCTCTCACTCCCGGCTCCAAGAATTTTCAGTACCCTGGAATGCCCTACCCCAAGAAATTAGGTTAAACTACAATATACACAGTTTTAAGCACTCCCTAAAAACACCTCTTTCCCCTATCACATCCCCTCATCTAACTCCACTCTGTACATAGCCCATTTACCATTTTCTGAACCTGATCCTCCACCAAACTCTCCAAACTCTCCACTCTCCTCTCTCACACATGCACCCAGAATCACTTCATATATTGGCTGCTGACCGGCTCATGCAGCTTTATATCTGCTCCCCTATTTTCCAAAGATGGGTGGACCATTGAACAAAACAAGCACTTTTACCTTTTGTGTCATCCCTATCGCCTCATAGATTGTAAAATCTTGTGAGTAGGCTCCTTTTTCCTCTTGTAATTATTGACTTGTCTGTTGCTATGTTATTTATGACTGTACATGAACCCCTGAACTGTAATGCGCTATGGAATATGTTGGCGCTATATAAATAAAGATTACTATTATTATCTATGATTACTATTATTACTATTACTATTATTATTATTATATTATATTTATCTGTTCTGTGATACATAGACTGCCTGTGCATCAGACTTAGTCTACACAGGCAGTCTAAGATATAGGCGCATTTACCTAGTTCACCTACTTTGCCATTAATAATCTGTTCAGTTATACATACACTAACTTTACATCAGATTCATTGTCAACAGGCGGTCTAATACATAGGTGTGTTTACCTAGTTCATCTGCTGCACCATTCATACTTAATCTGTTCTGTTAAACATAGACTTACTGTCTATCAGACTCATTGTCAAAAGGTAGTCTGATTTATAGGCACGTTTAATTAGTTCATCTGCTGCATCATTCATACTTTTTCTGTTCTGTGATACATAGACTTAGTGTGCATCAGGCCTAGTCTACACAGGCAGTATAATATATAGGCACATTTTCCTAGTTCACCTACTTTGCAATTAATAATTCACCTGTTCTATTATACATAGACTTACTGTACATCAGACTCATTGTCAACAGGTGGGCTAATATATAGGTGGGTTTATCTAGTTCACCTGCTGTGCCATTCATACTTAAATATATAGTTACATTACTGATTCAGTTACTGTACACTATGGCCAACAGACAGTTATCTGGGCCCTCAAAAGAAACGGGCAGTGGAAAAAATGTTGCTGTAGCTAGCACAAGTAGCAGCAGAAGAATGGGTGGTGGTAGCAGTAGCTGCAGCAGCAGACCACAGCTGCCACGGTCATCCTGCACTTGTGTTTTGACCAACAATCCAGCTTTACGGGAATGGTTGACTCACTCTTCAACATAATCTCAGGGTACAACACATAAACACAGCCAGGAATAGATGGGTTTCTCTGACACCACACTTAGGAACAACCAACAACTGTGCCCTCAACTGTCCTGCAATGGCCTCTTTCTTTTGCTGCTCCTTCTGTTCAGGGAGTTATGCATGCTGCCAGCTCTGCTCCGCTTTTCAGCAAGGATGACCTTAGTGAAAACAATTAGCAGCTACAGGCCAGCACAGACTTGGAGCATATGATGCGAGCAGTCAGAGACTTGGCCATAAGACTGGTGAGGGTGACATTAGAGACAAACAGACATTAGTGGGTGATGATATAGCCAATTGCACGTGGGAGCTAGATGAAGAGGCTGCATCATCATCATTGGGGGTGAGGGTGGCAGTAGGTCTGTGAGACAGCAGCAGGGTGGAAGCAGTTGGAGATCTGGAGCCAAACGTACCCAGGTTAGACCGTCTGCTACTCAGGAACCAACCTTTCAGGAAACAACTAGTGGTGCACGGGTTCATAAAGGCAGTTGCAAGCAGTCAGTATGGAGTGTTGGGGGTAAAATGCCATACTCGGCAGTGTGGGAATTTTTTATCAAGTCGCTGGAGGATGTTAGCCTAGCGGTATACAGGATATGTGGGCAGAAGGTGAAGTATAGTCAGGGTGCTAATGTTGGCATCATGACCCTGTGTCAACACATGGAGTGTCACCATAAAGTGGCCTGGAAAAACTGTGAAACAAATGTAGCGGTATAGCCTTACACGACAACTGCTGCATCTCCCAATGGCGTGCACACCTTTTCCAGCAGTCAGGGCTCCTCAACCTCAGCAGAAAGAAGCTTTCATTCCTTCTCCTCCTCCTCCTACTCGTCATGTGTTTTCCCAGCAATCGATTAACGAGGCATTTGCAAAGAGAAAACAGTATGCGTGCACTCATCCAATGGCACAGAAGCTGAACATGCACCTGGCCACCCATTTCATATTGTGGGCTATGAACATTTCAGAGAACTGATGGCTTGTGCCCACCCAAGGTAGAGAGTCCTAAAAAAGCTGTATCAGCCCTGCAAACATATGTTGTGCAGAAGGTGGGACAATCCTTGAGCCTGTTCATGCCAGCACTGACATGTGGAGCTACGGTATATCTACAGTTAAAGACAATATATGTTCTTTACAGCCCACTGGGTAAATGTGGTTCTGTCCGAGACATACCAGCAACTTAGCCAGGTGATGGCAATGCCGCCTCCACGTTGTAATTGTGTGATTTATGTGCCAATGTCCTTCTCTGCCTTCTCATCCTTCACCCTGTCCTCAGCCTCCACTGTAGGCACAGTTCTGAGTGGTCCACCAGCATACCACTTATGCAAAGCACAGCATTGTCACGTGGATCTGGAGTCACACCAGGAAGGAACTGCTCCTAACCAATTAAGGATTAGAACCATGGTCACCAACAATGGAAAGAACATTCTTTCTGCACTGTATCAGGGAGGACTAACCCATGCACTCTGCATGGCGCACATTTTTAAGCTAGTTGTTACCAGGGTCCTGAAGTCGACCACCCAAATGCAAAACGTCTTGAAAATATCAAGGAAAATGTGCATGCACTTCCGCCACTTTTACAACGCAAAACATGCCCTCCATGATCTACAAAGGCAGAATGGTGCTCCCCTACATTGCCTCATATGTGATGTTTCCACATGTTGGAACTCTATGACCAACAGTTTGAGCAGAGGAAACCTGTGACCGATTTCTTGATGAGGCAGATGGTCAGCACCACCCAATGACATTAGACAGTGGCAGCTCATTAGTGACACCTACTGTTTGCTCAGGCACTTTGAGTTGGCCACTTTATTTGTCAGTCGCCAAGACTACAGGATGAATGATGCCATTCCACTCCTTTATGTCCTTGAGAGGATGCTGATAAATCTGACTGGCAAGGGGACAGAAGATATGGGTGCCTACATCTCATAGCCACCTGAGCCCTGTGTAGGCTGAACTGGCACAGGAAGAGGAGGAAGAGGACATAAACACCCAAGAATTCTATAAAGAACTAGGTGGTTTATCTGCCCAAGCGACAGGAGAGGGGCAGGATGAGCAGGATGAGCAAGAGGAGCATGAGAAGCTAGAGGGCGATGACACAAATGATCCTGACAAACTATTACAGTGTGAAGTGGAGATGGAACCAGGGAGTCCCTCCAAGTCCCTTGTGCAAATGGCATGCTGAGTTACTTGCATAGTAACAGCCGCAGGCATGGGATTCAGCCGATTCTCTCCGGTTCTGCCGAACCGTTTGTTAAAATTACAGCAGGTTCACAGGACCGGTGAGAAGCTCATAAGTATTTAATGCCCACTCAGGGAACGTCACTCCACTCATCCCCCTTTCAAAATGCCCACAGTCTTCTCCTCAGGTTGCGCATCATTACTTATTGTACGTACGTATGTACGTACTAGCGCTGCCACTGCTGTGTGCGGCTCAGCGGGGGCACTGCCTACCCCTTTATTGCCTCGCTTTTGCTGTCTCCTCCTTCCCAACACCACCGGAACAGGAGGATGAGCAGCACGCAGCAGAAGCGCAAGGGCGAGGTAAGGACTGAGGCAGCGCCATCTAAGTTGCCCAACTTGCCCCAGCCCCCAGCCTGCTATTACTTAAAGGACGCCCTATGATATTAAGGATGGTGTTGGTGTATAACCTGGGACTTGGGAGGCTAGTAATAAAATGATGCCCCTGCCCCCCATTGTATATAGTGATCCTATGAATGATGGTGTATAACCTGGCCACTTACACCATCATTCATAGCATCTCTATATGCAATCGGGGGAGGGGGGGTTGGGGGGGTCATCATTCTAGCCTAGCAGGCTGGTGCAACTCCATTATCACTCCAGGCTGCCTCTCTGAGATGGCGTCTGCCTCCCAAGTTATACACCATCATTCATTGCAGCAATATATACACTGTGGGGGGCATCATTCTACTGCTAACAGGCTGGGGCAGTCCTCCTGTATCGTATGTAACTATATATGTATAGCCGTATAAGTTATACACCTTATTGTAGTTATATGGACCATGCTGCTATAATCCAGGTATCGCCTGTATTATACAGGAGAATTGCCCACTTGCCCAGGTTATACCAGCATGGTCCATAATTTACAAGAAGATGTGTAACTTATACCAGCTTTACATATATAATTATACACAGGAGATACCCAGGTTATACCAGCATGGTCCATGTCACTATATACAAGATGTATAACTTATACCATCTGTACATATATAATTATATAAAGGAGATACCCAGGTTATACCAGCATGCTCCATATCACTATATACAAGAAGATGTATAACTTATACCAGCTGTACATATATAATTATATACAGAAGATGCCCAGGTTATACCAGCATGCTCTATATCACTATATACAGAAGATGTATAACTTATACCATCTGTACATGTATAATTATATACAGTATATGACCAGGTTATACCAGCATGCTCTATATCACTATATACAGAAGATGTATAACTTATACCATCTGTACATGTATAATTATATACAGTATATGACCAGGTTATACCAGCATGCTCCATATCACTATATACAAGATGTATAACTTATACAGTAGCTGTACATATATAATTATATACAGGAGATACCCAGGTTATACCAGCATGGTCCATACCACTATATACAAGAAGATGTATAACTTATACCAGGTGTACATATATAATAGATGCAGTGTGTACAGATATATAGTATATGCACTGCTGTATATATTATATACCCACTGCATCTAGCTTGTCATGTGTCCGCCACCAGTGACGTCTCACCCACTGCATTCTAGCTTTTACCAAGTATTATAATACAGCGTGTGTATACTGTATTCAGGGGGCACTCAGAGGCACTATACAGAAAGGGGGCACACTGAAGGGGCACTATACACAAAGGGGCACATATAAGAGGCACAATACATAAAGGGAGCACATATAAGAGGCACTTTTTATAAGGGGCACCAAGCATGTGGCACTAGCATTAGGGGCACTGTGTGTGGCACTATAAACAGAGGGCACAGGGCATATGACACTATGCACAGAGGGCACAGAGCATGTAGCACTATGCACAGAGGGCACAGAGCATGTGGCACTATATACAGAGGGCATATGGCACTGTATACAGAGGGCACAGAGTATGTGGCACTATATACAGAGGGCACAGAGTGTTTGGCACTACTATTGGGGGCCCTATGTGTAGCACTATTGCTGCTGTTGTATTCAGGGCACAGCATGTGGCACAAAGATGAGTTTGTGTCAGTATGCAGGGTGCCAATTTGTAAACCATGAAGCTGAAGGCATCTTCTCGGCAAAATCTTCAGAGCTGAATTGTGGACGGGAGATGTCATCATGGTGGTCTGAACCAGATGGAGGAAGAACTCAGGTGGAGACATCATCTGTAAGTCACTAAATGGAAATGATTATTCTGCTACTGACTGTGTATGATGAGTGTTGTAGTGTTGTGTGGCGAGGGCTGACCTGACTACTCAGATGGTATCTGTACTGAACTTTTAAAATCTGGTGCTGTATTTATGTAGAGAACTTGGTTCTGGTGCTGTATTTATGTAGAGAATTTGGTTCTGGTGCTGTATTTATGTAGAGAACTTGGTTTTGGTGCAGTATTTATGTAGAGAACTTGGTTCTGGTGCTGTATTTTAGTAGAGAACTTGGTTCTGGAGCTGTATTTATGTAGAGAATTTGGTTCTGGTGCTGTATTTGTGTAGAGAATTTGGTTCTGGTGATGTATTTATGTAGAGAACCTGGTTCTGGTGCTGTATTTATGTAGAGAACCAGGTTCTGGTGCTGTATTTAAGTAGAGAACCTGGTTCTGGTGCTGTATTTATGTAGAGAATTTCGTTCTGGTGCTGTATTTATGTAGAGAACTTGGTTCTGGTGCTGTATTTATGTAGAGAACTTGGTTCTGGTGATGTATTTATGTAGAGAACTTGGTTCTGGTGCTGAATTAATGTAGAGAATTTGGTTATAGTGCTGTATTTATGTAGAGAACTTGGTTCTGGTGCTGTATTTATGTAGAGAACTTGGTTCTGGTGCTGTATTTATGGAGAGAACTTGGTTCTGGTGCTGTATTTAGAGGTGTGGGCCAGCGCTTTACAAAAACTCGCAGCACTGGTAGTTTAGCTCCTTAGGCTTTTTAATAGTTTTGTGGTATGTGTATATATGGTGTATTTATGTATGTGTACCATATATATGGTGCATGTATATGTAAACACATGACGTGACGCCTCGTGTCCGCCGTTGAATAGGGAACCTGTTGTTAAAAATTTGAATCCCACCCCTGAACAGCCGCATTATCACCATTCAACAAAGGGATAACTACAGGCTCTCCACAATGTTATACCCTCGCTACCGGTCCAAAATGGAGGCAGTTTTTTACACCTTCTGAGAGGGATTAAAAACTCAACTACTATCAAGACATCCTGAGTAGTCAGTTGATCGCTGCCTACGTGTGCCATCACCCATCCTCACGAAGGTCTAACCGGGGGGGACCCTCTGAGCTCACACTCTACTTTCAGGTGGCAGTAGCACCAGCTATATCAGCAGCAACTTAGGTATTGAGTCTCTGATAAAAAGTTTTCTTCAGCTGCCTACTGAAGAAACCACTCAGCAGCAGTAGGACATTGAGCAAAACCTGAACCAACAGGTGGCGGCATACTAGGACTGCTCCGCCACCCCAGACCCAAGATCCCTTGGACTTCTGCGTAGCCAAACTTGAATTGTGACTGCAACTAGCCAAATTTCCCCTGGACAAGTCTGCCCGGTAAGTAGTATGGCATCAGACGGTGTGTTTAGTACAATGGGTGGAATAGTTACACCCAAAGAGAACTTGGCTTTCAACACAAAATGTTGAGAAACTAGTCTTTATAAAGATGAATCGGGCATGGATCAACCAGGATTTCCCGACACAGGTGCCTGATGCAACAGACTAGATCATTCTGGCAGTAATGATCTGACTGTAGTGTGCTGCCACACCGAAGCATTGTGACAAATGGCCTGTTACTTTTGCCCACGTGCTGCTGCCACAATTCTGATGCTGTCACATGTCTGATACCAAACGCCTGCTGCCTCTACTGTCATCTGCTCCTACTGTGATCTGCCACCATATTGCACTGTTACTGCTACTGCTGTTGTTGCCCCATACTCACTCTGTTCCAGGGCCACTTTTGTGACTCTTCATGCTGTTGCCACCATCACCACTCTGTTATGGGGACACTAGTGACCCTGTTTGGCTGTGTTGACATCACCGTTTATTTTTCCATTCTTCTGATCCATCAGAAGGTCAGAAAAATAACAAAAGAAATTAATCCTGTTGTTTGGGCGTCCATAAGGCCTCTATCACATATTCAGTATTTTGCATAAGCATTTGATCATGATTTGGAAGCCAAAAGAAGGAATGGGTCTAAAACATAGAAGACATGCGGATATTTCTGTAAGTGTTATCTTTGTTTTGGACCCACTCCTGTTTTTGCCTTACCAATACTTATGCAAATACTGATGCAAAAAACTGAGCAAATACTGCATTAAAGTCCTCCATGCAGGACTTCTTTTACATCTGAATAAAACTGATTTCATATGCAAATGTACAAAACTCATGCAAATTGAGCAGGAGGCCTCTATCACATGGTCAGTATTTTGCAACAGGATTTGATCATGATTTGGAAGCCAAAAGCAGGATCAGAAGCCAAAAATACATAACCGATTCAAATATTTACATGATATTTTACATATTTACATTATCTCTGTTCTGGACCCACTTCTGTTTTTGCCTTACATTTAATGATCAAATGCTGACCAAATACTGATGGTTTAAAGGTAGATGCTCAAAATACAGTTTTCACTTTTTTAGGGCAGTTCTGATGGATCAGAAGAACAGAAAAATAAACAGTAATATGAACAGAGCCTTACTGCTGACACCCTTCCCACTTTCATGGGGCCACTACTAAAATATTGGGCGACTACACGGTTAAATCCATGCCGATAAATTAGATCTGATGCCAACATTGACCTGTAAGGCTGTTCACACTTCTGTCATTTGGTCAGTTATTTCGATCACTTAGGCTTCTTTCACATGAAACTTGTGTTTTGCGGTCCGCAAATTGCGGATCCGCAAAACACTGATACCGGCCCATGTGCTTTCCGCAATTTGCAATTGCGGATAAGAATAGGACATGTTCTATTCTTTTTGCGGGGCAATGGCACGGAGCAACGGATGCGGACAGCATTGGAACAACGGATGCGGATAGAAATGAAAGGGTCGGGATCCGAGCCGCATAATATATACTGTCGTGTGAAAGAAGCCTTAGGCCCCATTCACACGTCCGCAAAAGGTGTCCGTATCCGTGCGGACCTATTCACTTTCAATGGGGCCGCAAAAGATGTGGACGGCACACAGTGTGCCGTCCGCATCCGTACTTCCGTTCCACGGCTCCCGAAAAAAATGGAACATGTCCTATTCTTGTCAGAATACACGGATAAGAAAAGGCATTTCTATTATGTGCAGTCCGCAAATTGCGGAACGCACATGGCCGGTGTCCGTGTTTTGCGGAACCACAAATTGCGGATCCGCAAAACACGGACACCGGACACACGAACGTGTGAATGGAGCCTTACTGTGAGCCAAATTCAGGATCCAAGCTTACTCTCAGATTAGGTATTATGAATAGACCTGCATCTATTCTGTGGTTTTGACCCGCACTTGCTTTGGGCTGACAATAACTGATGAGAATAGCTGACCAAATAAATGAAGTGTGAACTAAGCTTGATAGTGTCTCACAGTCATTCTATAGCTAACAGAAGAGATTAAAAAGCATTTGTTTGTACTGCCACAACATGGACTAAAAGAAACTTTTTTCTCCACTACTTTATTGGCGCTGCCTCCCTGTCATTATTTTGTTCCACTAAAGAGTCATTGGTACACAGCTACTTCAGGGGTGCGCAGCTTCCCCTGTTGGTGACCCGCACGATGATGTGCACATCCATACACGTGACCTGCCTGTTATTCTGATGAACATTAACTGTTTCACTAATAGAAAGGACTAGCTATACATGTTACTGCAATGCAGAGCGATGTACACCGAGATTAATTCTCCCTAAAGTTTAACTGCAGGCCGGGATAGACCTGATTTAAAATTCTTTGTGACACATTGATTCGTAACAAAGTAAATTTCTTTGAGAAACTCAGTGAACAGCTATACAAACGTGTTCTGGCATAAAATCTCACAGGGCCCCACAAGCCAAAAAAAAACTTAGTAAAAAAAAAACTTAGCCAAAAAAACGTCTATTTTAAACATAGCCATCTTAGCCACTTTACCCCACTTCCATGTTGCTAAAGGAGAACAGCTGCTGTGTAAATGTAGAGCTAATTTTGGACACCATATTTTTCAATGTATTTACAATGCACAACAGATATAAATATTTTGATAAATCTCCCTCATACTGTTTAACCCTTTCAACCCCGGGGCTATTTTCACCTTCCTGCCCAGGCCATTTTTTGCTAATCTGACATGTGTCTCTTTATGTAATAATAACTTTGGAACACTTTAACTTACCCAGGCCATTCTGAGAATGTTTTCTCGTCACATATTCTGCTTCACGACAGTAGTAAATTTGTGGCAAAATATTTCATTTTTATTTATAAAAAAATACCAAATTTTGCAAAAATTGGGAAAAATTAGCAAATTTCCAAATTTCAATTTCTCTTCTTTCAAAATACACAGTAATACCTCCACAAATAGTTATTATTTTACATTCCTCATGTGTCTACTTTATATTGGCATCATTTTATAAATGTAATTTTACTTTTTTAGGAAGTGAGAAAGCTTAGAAGTTTAGAAGCCATTTTTCAAATTTTCAAAAAAATTTCCCAAACCATTTTTTTAAGCACCAATTCAGATAAAAAGTGGTTTTGAGGGGCTTACGCAATGGAAACCACCCATAAATTACCCCATTTTAGAAACCACACCCCTCAAATTATTTAAAACTGACGTTATAAACACTGTTAACCCTTTAGGTGTTCTACAAGAATTAAAAGAAAATGGAGGCGAAATTTCAAAATTTCATTTTTATGCAGATTTTTTATGTTAATCAATTTTTTTCTTGCAACACAGCAAGGGTTAACAGCAAACTAAACCTCAATATACATTACTCTGATTCTGCAGTTTACAGAAATACCCCATATGTGATGGTAAACAGCTCTATGGGCATGTGGCAGTGGTCAGAAGGAAAGGAGCGCCATACAGATTTTGGAGGCAGATTTTGCTAGAATGGTTTTTAGGCATCATTTTGTAATTGAGAGACCCTGACGCACCCCTAGAGCGGAAACCCTCAAAAAGTGACCCCATTTTTGAAAAAACACGCTTCAAATAATATATTAAGGGGGTTACTGACCACTTTGACCCCCTAAGTATTTTATGGAATTTGGAAACACTTGGCTATGAAAATGAAAAGTTTCATTTCTTCCAATAAAATGTTGCTTTAGCCCCAAATTTTTCATTTTCACAAGGGCTAACAAGAGAAAAAGCACCCCATAATTTGTTCCCCATTTTCTCCTGAATACGGCAACACCCCATATGTGGTGGTAAACTGCTGTGGAGGCACATGGCAGGACTCAGAACGGAAGGAGCACCATATGGATTTTGCAGCACAGATTTTAATGGATTGGTTTTGCGGGTGCCATTGATTTTGATTTTTTGAGTTATTGACTTATGTGGGGTCTTTTTTTTGCGGGATGAGGTTACCATTTCATTGGTACCATTTTGGAGTACATAAGACTTTTTGATCGCTTGGTGTTACACTTTTTTTGAGAGATTTTTTTAATATGTTTTTTTAAAGCATTCACCTGAAGGGGCAAATCATGTGATATTTTTATAGAGCAGGTTGTTACGGACATGGCAATACCCAATATGTCTAACATTTTTATTTTTGTTAAGACAATAGATGCATTTTTGAACAGGATTAAATCTTTTTTTGTGCTGCCAATTTCAGAGAGCCATATTTTTTTATTTTTTGGGCGATTGTCTTGGTTAGGTTATCAATTTCTGCGGGACGAGATGACGGTTTGATTGGTACCATTTTGGGGTAAATAAGCCATTTTGATCGCGTGGTATTACACTTTTTGTGAGGCAAGAGGAAAAAAATGTCTACTTTGGCATAGTTTTTAAAAAATTTTTTTTAGTACATTCACCTGGGGGGGCATCTCATGTAATATTTTTATAGAGCAGGTTGTGTCGGACGTGGCGATAACCAATATGTCTAACATTTTTATTTTTGGTAAGTTTTACACATTACATGCATTTTTGAACAAAGCAAAAAATTTTTTGTGTTGCCATTTTCTGAGAGCCATTGTTTTTTTTTTGGACGGTTGTCTTAGGTAGGGTCTCATTTTTTGCGGGATGAGATGATGGTTTGATTGGTACCATTTTGGAGTAAATACACCTTTTTGATCGCCTGCTGTTACACTTTTTGTAAGAGAAGGTGACCAAAAAATGGCTGTTTTGGCAGTTTTTTTTCTACTGAGTTCACCTTGTGATATTTTTATAGAGCCAGTCGATACGGACGCAGCGATACCTAATATGTCTACTTTTCTTTTTTCCCTTTTTTTTTTACAATTTTTTTTAACCTGTATTTCACTTTTTTACCACACTTTTTTAACTTTTGGGGGTCTGATCCCATTTATAATGCATTACAATACTTCTGCATTGTAATGCATTGGCTGTAAGTGTATTACACACAGTAATACACTTGCAGCCTGCTTCCTATGAGATCCAGGGGGCTGGATCTCACAGGCTTCTGTAGATGGAAGCCGGATGCTTAAGGAAGGCATCGGCCTGCCATCCAAGCCATCGGGTCTCCGTCACAGCAGCGCGGGGACCCGATGGACTCCTCCTCCCGTACCAAGGATCGCATGTGCCGCTGTCAGCCCAATCACTTCCCGCAGCGCTGTACATGTACGGCGCTGGTCGGGAAGAGGTTAAAGCTTCTGCTTCACTTCAGAAAATTAAGTAACTTACTAAGGTACAGTAAGGTCACCCATTTAGTGTTTTTCTGTTTAGTTGCATTAGTCCACCTTTTATTTTTCAAAGCTCCTTTGGAAAATGAGAGGTGGAATCTGATTGGTTGCTATGGGCAACTAAGCCAGTTTTCCTTTACAGCAGTTTTAATAAATCTCCCTCTATGTGTTTGCAAATTTTTAACTGCGCTTTTTTTTTTTTAAAGGGCGTGACAATGGCAGAGACAGGGCGTGACCAGTCACCCCAACAAATTTATGTTCATTTTCACCAGTTTTCTGACTCAAATGAAGCCAGAAATCTATGGCAGCTCTGAGCTCTCATAGATTTCTGTTTAGGTGCACGGACTGCACAAAACGATCTGCTGACATACAGAGGATCCTCCTGTCTATCGTCATACGACCTGCTCCCAGCTGACAGCCCATCAATCATCTATGAATATATGACTACCCTTCATCTGGGAAAAAAGGGAAAATGAGTGTAGTCAAATAGCTATATATAACGTACAGGGGGGTCACAAGTCACTATATATAAAGTACAGGGGGTCACACATCACTATATATAATGTACAGGGGGTCACACATCCCTATATATAATGTACAGAAGTTCACACATCACTATATATAATGTACAGGAGTTCACACATCACAATATATAATGTATAGGTGGTCACACATCACTATATATAATGTACAGGAGTTCACACATCACTATATATAATGTACAGGGGGTCACACATCACTATATATAATGTACAGGGGGTCACACATCACTATATACAGTGTACAGGGGGTCACACATCATTATATATAATGTACACGGAGTCACACATCTGTATATACAGTATAAAGGGGGTCACTGTACAGGAGTTCACAGATCTCTGTATGCAGTGGTGGGGGGTCACACATCACTATATACAGTGTATGGTGGTGGTGGTGGGGTCAACTATTACTGTATACAGGGGGTCACACACCACTATACTACAGTACTACTATACTACTACAGTATAAAGTGGTGATCACATATCACTGTATTGGGGGCATCATATATCACTATATACAGTGTGCAGGAAGGAGAGGGCACATATTTACAGATGACATCAGTGACTGCTGCTGATATCACTGACCTCAGCCATACTGACAGCTCAGAAGGGGTTAAAGCTCTTGACCTGTTGGTCTGGCTGGAATAAACATGTCTGCGATAAGATCACATTGCAGAGTGGTCATAGACAGGATAGACACTAGGATTGCTCACACTTTGTTGTCCACAGCACCTTCCTGGCTCTGCTACATCACTGCAGTCAGTGAGGTCTATCACAGCTTCTCCTCAGTCTCTCTTCCTCTTGCAAAGTTTCTTTATTTCAGCTTCTAACATGTTTCTCTGCTAAGCCCCTTCAGCCCTGTATAGTCAGGACTGCAGTCACAGCAGAAGGAAACTTCTCTGACACAAGCAGGGTGCCTTTAGGACCCAGGAGCAGCACACTCCTTCCATGGACTAGTGCAGGCATGGACGAGCCAGGCAGCTATGAGAGCAGCACAGAGGGGGCGTGGCTGCCAATAGCATGGGAACCAGGCATATCTGCTGCAGAAGATATATTAGGAAGTTTATTTTCTCCCTGCTTTCTTTAGAGTTTTAATAAGTGCTAACAAAGTGGCCAACCCCTTTAATTGTTTAGAAATATATTTAGGGTCACTATGAGGTAAAGTCAGAATAATTACAGTGATACTACGGTATATATATATATATATATATATATATATATATATATATATATATATATATATAAATATATATATATATATATATATATATATATATATATATATATATATATATTGTTGTGTTTTCTTTATATTGTTTTTCTTGTTTTTTTCTTTAAATCGTCATAACTTTTTTCTTTTCATATCTCTGGAGCTATGTGATCTGTAGCTTTTATTAATATAATTTTAGAGTATGAATGTTGATCACTTTTTATTCAATTTTTTGGGGAGTTGAAGCTGAAGTTCACCAGGTGACTTTCAGTTTGTTTTTTTTGTCACTCCCTGCCTTCCCAAACCCATATCCAATTTTATTTTTTTACTCATATATCATATTAGGGCTTGATTTTTATGGGACAAATTGTACTTTCTAATAGCACCATTTACTATGGCATAGAATTGGTAGATCTGGACAACAAAATGAAATTCCATCACAGGTTTATTGTTTTTATTTTTATAGCATTCTCTATGCAGTAAAACTGACATGTCAGCTTAATTCTGTGGGTCAGTATGATGATAACAATACCATATTTGTATCGTTTTCTTGTGCTTTAATACTAAATAGATTTAAAACTTTAGTTTTGCAGGGCAATTTGTACTTTCACTCATACCATTTTGGAGTGTGGTTGACTTTTTGATAACTTTTTATACCATTTGTTTTGGAGGTGACGTGACGAAAAAACAGCAAATCTGCCATTTTGACATTTTTTACATTATGGCGTTCACATACAGGAATACATACGTTTTATTTTTAACTTGGGAAAATGGTGTTGTTTTTTTATTTTAATATATTTTTAAAAACTTTCTTTCCTTTTTTCACTTGGATCATTGAATCACTTCTGCCATAGCCTGCATGTATTTAAGAATGCAGCCTATGGGAGATTCAATATATTCCTATAGAGCACTGCCCTCTCCAGGCCTCCACAGAAATATACTTGTGACAAGTATGATAAACTCAAATAGGCTTGAAGTTACCATCAATGAACAGCTTCCCCGTTCCTCATAGATTTTCAACCCCCAGAAGCTCAGTGCTCCCAGAGAAAGCTGTCTTAGCTGCCATGGTCACAATTTTTCATGACATCTGAGGGGTTCAAATCTGTGATCATCGTTATTAGTGACTATAGACATTAGCCCTGGATGTATGCTGTTTAAAAAAGCAAAAAACAGCAGCTGTGGTGCTTGTTGAGCTCATGGCCTGATGCCATATTTAAAGACCTGGGAAAGATTTATGAAACTAATGTAATGTAGAACTGTCTTCGTTGCCCAGAGCAATCAGATTCCACCTTTCATTTTTCATAGCTCCTTTTGAAAATGAAAGGCAAAATCTGATTAATTGCTATGGGCAACTTAGCCAGTTCTACTTTACACTAGTTTAATAAATTAATGTTTAAAGGAAGAAAATATCATGTCAACAAATAATATTTTAGATTTAATTTTCCAGGATCACTTCAAATTATTAAAAGTTGCAATAAGACTGGTTGTGATGATAAAAAAAATAGTTGTGGTAAATTTATCAAAGCTGGTGAAAAGGAAAACTGGCTTAGGTGCCCATAACAATCAAATAGATTCAATTTTTTAATTTTCCAAAGAAGCTCTGAAAACTAAGAGAATCTGACAGGCATCTAATCTACAGTAGTTTTTCTTTTCACCATTTTTTAGAAATACCCCCCAGTTTGTTAGCATCATAAATTTCTTGCATTCTCTAAAAACATTCTTTATACTAAACAAAACCATTCTATAGCTTTTATAACTTATGGAATTGTACACCTTACCAGAGCAACTTGTTCAGTGGACACATTTTTGCCAACAACAGCAGAATCACTGGTATCTATGAGATTCTCTGTAGGGACATTCTGCACTGGTTTCAGATAAGCAATTTCATTCTGCTTTGAGTCCAGAGTCACACACACATCATATGAGAATGGGAAAGGTAAACTTGTATCACTGATCTCAGAAGGACATCCCAGGGTGAATTGCGGGTACACATTTCTACTATATGTTCCAAAAGATAGTGGTACACTTGACTTCCGGCACTTAAAAATGGCTGTTATCAATACTGTTATAATGAACAATAAGGAAATCAGAGCTATGGCAATTACAAGGTAAAAGGTTGCATTAGAGGAAATTTCTGATTTACTTGGATGGCGCTTTATCTCTGGTAAAACCTGCTGAAAAGTTTCTGCTACAACCATATTTAATGTCACTGTAGATGACAAAGATGGAACACCATTATCTTTTACCAGAACCACAATCTTTTGTCTCAAAGCTTCCATGTTTGGAAGATCTCTTCCAATCCTGATTTCTCCAGTATATTGGTCAATGGTAAATAAAGATGGTTCTTGAACTTGTAGTAAGTGATAGGAGAGCCAGGCATTGTGTCCAGAGTCAGCATCCACTGCAATCACTTTGGTGACTAGGTAATCTTTCTCAGCAGAGTGAGGAATAAACTCAAATAATGCTGATCCCTCAGTCTCTGGTGATGGGTAGAGAATCTTAGGAGCATTATCATTCTTATCAATGATACATATCCTCACTGTGACATTACTGCTTAGAGGAGGAGATCCACTGTCTTTAGCCATCACCTGGAACTGAAATTCCTGCAACTGTTCATAGTCAAATGATCTTTGGGCATGGATCACTCCACTTATTGAATTAATAGAAATATATGATGTGACTGGAATATTGTCAATAGTTGAGCTTATTATAGAGTAAATTATCTGAGCATTCTCCTTATCATCTGGGTCTGAGGCATGGACAGTGTGCAAAGAAGTTCCAGCAGGAGTATGCTCTGGAATATGAGCAATATAGATAGGCTTATCGAACAGTGGACAATTGTCGTTTATATCAAAAATGCTTATATAAATTTCCTTCTTAGTTACCATTTGAGGGATGCCTCCATCCTCAGCTATAATGGTGATATTATAAGTAAAATTTTTCTCTCTATCCAAGTGAGTTGCAGTCGCAAGCTTGTAGTAATTGTTAGAAGATGGAATCAATATAAATGTACTGGTTTCTGATATTTGGCATGAAACTTCACCATTTTTCCCAGAGTCTAAATCTTTAATATAAATTAATGCAACAAGTGTCCCAGGAGCAGAATCCTCTTGAATAGGTGTCGTCAGTGAAGCGAGCATTATTTCAGGTGCATTATCATTGACATCCTCTATGTGTATTATTATAGTACATTTAGCAACAAGACCTCCGCCATCTGTAGCTTTCACAGTCATCTGGTATGATTTTGTTAACTCATAATCCAATTCTCCTTTTGTTGTAATGATTCCAGATTTAGAGTCCAGATCAAAGACATCATATGCTTTTTCTGGAATATGACTAAATAAGTATGTAACTTTGGCATTGGATCCTTCGTCTTTGTCAGTAGCATTAAGTTGAAGAACAGGGGAACCTACTGGT
The DNA here is from genome assembly GCA_900303285.1 of Rhinella marina. Classification (NCBI taxonomy): domain Eukaryota; kingdom Metazoa; phylum Chordata; class Amphibia; order Anura; family Bufonidae; genus Rhinella; species Rhinella marina. The sequence goes on along the minus strand of ONZH01027464.1, from coordinate 65,345 downwards.
GAATTTTCATTTAAATTGATTATATAGGTGTCCTGACTAAACACTGGATAATTGTCATTGACATCTTGAATTGAGATTTTGATAATGGCAGTTCCAGTTTTCAGAGGATTTCCTCCATCAGATGCGGTCAGAATTAAAGTATATATTTGTTGCTTTTCTCGATCTAGGTTTTGCTCCAAAATCAGCTCTGGATGTTTTGTTCCTGCACTGTCAGTTTTTTCCCCTAAGGAAAAATGTGGATTCTGGCTCAAAGTATAACTCTGTAAAGAATTAGTCCCGATATCTGGATCAAGTGCATTTCCCAGAATAAAACGTGCACCTGGGGAAGCAGACTCACTTATTCCTAGCTCAAAAATATTGTGAAAAAATGTTGGTGAATTGTCATTTATATCCTGGATTTCCACCTTGACAGGATAAACATTCACAGGATTTTCAGCCAGAATCTCAAGGTCCATAAAGCAGCTTTGCTCTGAACCACAAAGCTCTTCCCTATCTATCCTGTCACTGACATATAAGTTTCCATTTTCTATGCTCACATTGAAATAATTCCTGCTGGCATGGGAAACAATTCTTAATTTTCTTATTTCTAATTCATTGGTATTCAATCCCAAATTCTTCCCCAAATTCCCAACTACAGCATTTATCTTCATCTCCTCTAGAATTGAATAGTGAACTGGATCAGAAAAAGCCACAGAACACAATGTAAAGCACATAAACATTACTTGCCATGCCATGATATCTATAGAAGAAAAATCTTGTATTGTTCTTTAAAATCCAAAGAAAACTGCAGTGTATGATCCTGAATCATAGGAGGAAAATGATATCAATTCAAAGAGGAGGGGTATCCTTCTTGAAGAACTCCAGTATCTGGTTATTGTAAGTATCACCAGCTCTACACACAGAATATTCAGTTTGTCTACCATCTTATCCAACACTGACATCATGAGGACAAATGTAAGAACTGCAAGGCTATACTTACAATTTTCGGCATATTCTTTTAATTCATCATATTATCAGCTAACATGCAATCACATGATAAAGGAAATCAATTATTAATTATATTATTATTGAATAATAATGATCAGGTGCTCCAAACAAATATTTCTATGCTACATTTAATGAAGATAATATATGATGATAATAATAATAATAATAATAATAATTATAATAATAAATAAACGCTGCATGATACTTACAAAATAACGATAAAACTCCAAATATATGGCTTATAAATAGTACAGAGAATACTTTATAGTAGTATAGATGCATTGTGCGTTATTTCAGCAGTATTTCAGATCAGCCCACCCAGCCACATAAGATTAAAATAAAAAACCTTTCTTACCTGTCCTGCGCTGCGGCTGCCCTCCGGTCCGGCGCTCCACTGTCTCCCTGGCCGGCACGCACTATGACCTGATGCTGCACGTGGCTGGGTGGGCTGATCTGAGGTCTGATGGGGCACAGTAGGCTGATGTGAGGTCTGATGGGGCACAATACGCTGATCTGAGGTCTGATGGGGCACAATACGCTGATCTCAGGTCTGATGGGGGCACAGTAGGCTGATGTGAGGTCTGATAGGGCACAATACGCTGATCTGAGGTCTGATGGGGGCACAATACACTGATCTGAGGTCTGATGGGGCGCAATATGCTGATCTGAGGTCTGATGGGGGCACAATATGCTGATCTGAGGTCTGATGGGGGCACAATACGCTGATCTGAGGTCTGATGGGGGCACATTCTGCTGATCTGAGGTCTGATGGGGCACAATACGCTGATCTGAGGTCTGATGGGGGCACAGTAGGGTGAGGTGACGACCGATGGGGGCACATTCTGCTGATCTGAGGTCTAATGGGGGTACAATACGCTGATCTGAGGTCTGATGGGGCACAGTAGGCTGATGTGAGATCTGATGGGGGCACAATACGCTGATCTGGGGTCTGATGGGGGCACAATACGCTGATCTGGGGTCTGATGGGGCACAATACGCTGATCTGAGGTCTGATGGGGGCACATTCTGCTGATGTGAGGTCTGATGGGGGCACATTCTGCTGATCTGAGATCTGATGGGGGCACAATACGCTGATCTGGGGTCTGATGGGGCACAATACGCTGATCTGAGGTCTGATGTGGGCACAATACGCTGATCTGGGGTCTGATGGGGCACAGTACGCTGATCTGAGGTCTGATGGGGGCACATTCTGCTGATGTGAGGTCTGATGGGGGCACATTCTGCTGATCTGAGGTCTGATGGGGCACAATACGCTGATCTGAGGTCTGATGGGGGCACAGTACACTGATCTGAGGTCTGATGGGGCACAATACGCTAATCTGAGGTCTGATGGGGCACAGTAGGCTGATGTGAGGTCTGATGGGGGCACATTCTGCTGATCTGAGGTCTGATGGGGGTACAATATGCTGATCTGAGGTCTGATGGGGCACAATATGCTGATCTGAGGTCTGATGGGGGCACAGTAGGCTGATCTGAGGTCTTATGGGGGCACATTCTGATGATCTGAGGTCTGATGCAGGCACAGTAGGCTGATGTGAGATCTGATGGGGGCACATTCTGCTGATCTGAGGTCTGATGGGGGCACAATACGCTGATCTGAGGTCTGATGGGGGCATAGTAGACTGATGTGAGGACTAATGGGGGCACATTCTGCTGATCTGAGGTCTGATGGGGGTACAATACGCTGATCTGAGGTCTGATGGGGCACAATACGCTGATCTGAGGTCTGATGGGGCACAATACGCTGATCTGAGGTCTGATGGGGGCACAGTAGGCTGATGTGAGGTCTGATGGGGGCACAATACGCTGATATGGGGTCTGATGGGGCACAATACGCTGATCTGAGGTCTGATGGGGGCACATTCTGCTGATGTGAGGTCTGATGGGGGCACATTCTGCTGATGTGAGGTCTGATGGGGGCACATTCTGCTGATCTGAGATCTGATGGGGGCACAATACGCTGATCTGGGGTCTGATGGGGCACAATACGCTGATCTGAGGTCTGATGGGGGCACAATACGCTGATCTGGGGTCTGATGGGGCACAGTACGCTGATCTGAGGTCTGATGGGGGCACATTCTGCTGATGTGAGGTCTGATGGGGGCACATTCTGCTGATCTGAGGTCTGATGGGGCACAATACGCTGATCTGAGGTCTGATGGGGGCACAGTACACTGATCTGAGGTCTGATGGGGCACAATACGCTAATCTGAGGTCTGATGGGGCACAGTAGGCTGATGTGAGGTCTGATGGGGGCACATTCTGCTGATCTGAGGTCTGATGGGGGTACAATATGCTGATCTGAGGTCTGATGGGGCACAATATGCTGATCTGAGGTCTGATGGGGGCACAGTAGGCTGATCTGAGGTCTTATGGGGGCACATTCTGATGATCTGAGGTCTGATGCAGGCACAGTAGGCTGATGTGAGATCTGATGGGGGCACATTCTGCTGATCTGAGGTCTGATGGGGGCACAATACGCTGATCTGAGGTCTGATGGGGGCATAGTAGACTGATGTGAGGACTAATGGGGGCACATTCTGCTGATCTGAGGTCTGATGGGGGTACAATACGCTGATCTGAGGTCTGATGGGGCACAATACGCTGATCTGAGGTCTGATGGGGCACAATACGCTGATCTGAGGTCTGATGGGGGCACAGTAGGCTGATGTGAGGTCTGATGGGGGCACAATACGCTGATCTGGGGTCTGATGGGGCACAATACGCTGATCTGAGGTCTGATGGGGGCACATTCTGCTGATGTGAGGTCTGATGGGGGCACATTCTGCTGATCTGAGGTCTGATGGGGCACAATACGCTGATCTGAGGTCTGATGGGGGCATAGTACGCTGATCTGAGGTCTGATGGGGCACAATACGCTGATCTGAGGTCTGATGGAGGCACAATACGCTGATCTGAGGTCTGATGGGGGCACAGTACGCTGATCTGAGGTCTGATGGGGCAAATTAAGCTTATTTGAGGTCTGATGGGGGCAGGGGACTGTTAGTTTAGTGATGTAAAAACTGGGGACAGGTTTCCTTTAACATAGGAGTCCCCTTGTTTTTTACTCCTATTACTTCTATATTTTACTGCATTATATGGTAGAGTATTTACACTAGGGTATGTAGAAAGTCTATTGTACTGTACTTAACAGCATAGATGATCTAGCAGTTTATACAGTCATCTTTCTAATACAATATTATAACCACAACTAGTAGTATGTGCCTGTGAAGTTGGAAACGTGTGTTTGGGATGCCACTAAGTGGGGGGCCCACTCAAGTATGTTTCTCCCCCCCGTGCTGAACCTCTAGCTACGCCTCTTTTTGAAGTATTGACGGTACGTGCATGCAGCCTCATCAAGGGTGGTGTACTCCCCTGTACCTGTACTGTAATTTCACTCAAGCCAATTGCTGAAGGTCCACTGTCCGCAGTACTACAAACTCACAGTGCTATGGCCCGTAGTGCTACAGACTGCCAGCTTCAGAACCGATGTCTTTTTCTTTAAATCAGCTCTCTCTTTCTTTAAATCAGCTGTATCAATTGTGGTTCTTTCTTTGTAGTAGTGCAAATCCATAAGTGAAAACAAAATAAAGATGTTAAAAATAAAAATAAAGTTACATGCTACTCTGAAATTATTTATTTTTTCATTTCTGAATGAGGTGAGCCACCTATTGTTATTATACTACATTATTAATTAACCCCTTAGTGACCAGCCTGTTTTTGGCCTTACTGACAAAGTGTTTTTCTTCCTTTTTGCATCATTGCCTTCCAAGAGCTATAACTTTTTTATTTTTCCGTTTATATAGCTGTTTGAGGGCTTGTTTTTTGCTGGACAAGTTGTAGTTTTTAATGGCATCATTGTGGAGTACACGTAATTTTCTGATTAACTTTTACTAACTCATTTTGGAGGGTAGATGGGAAAAACAGCAATACTGTAACAGTTTTTCCGTTATAAATATTACAGCATAAATTTTTTGGTATAAATTACATAAATTGTTTATTCTCTGGGTAATCATACAGTGATACCAAATACATATAATTTCTTTTGTTTTGTTTTTTTTACGTTTTATTACTTATGTGCAATAAAACCCATTTATTTAAAAGGATAACAATATTTTTGCATTACAGCTTCCCGACCCCTAACTTTTTTTTTTTCCTATGGAGTTGTGTGAGAGCTTGATTTTTGTAGGACGACTCGTAGTTGTCATTTGTATCATTTTGGAGTATATTATGCTTTTTGATCACTTGTTATTAAGTTTTCTCGGTGACAACTAAGAATAAATTAGCAACATTTTTTTATGGCGTTCATAGAGGTTCATTTACATGATATTTATGTAGTCTGGGTCATAACGAGATGGAATTTGGCAATAACAAACATATCGGGGAGATTTGTTTTTGCAATTTTTTTCATTGAAAAAAGAGTATTTTTTACTTGAATTTTTTAATTTAATAAATGGGAGACAGAGGGAGTCCGCTCCCTCTGTCAGCACTTTACTTGCCGTGGGAGCCATTGTCTGTGACATGTAAAGCATTAAACAGCCAGTAACGGCACTCCTGCATCTGTAGCAGTGCCAACTCGGTTGTACTTGTTGTGTTTATTTTGCCCATTAAGTAAAAACAGTGTAACATCCTAGTAATTCCACTACAATCTCCAATTTACAGTGCATAAAGAGTAATAATATGTAGTGTACTTTCAATATCAGCATTTACTGCTAAAATAATAATGTCACTTTATGAGTTATTGCACCTGAAATAAAAAATTGTTATACAGTTGTAGGAAGTGTTAACTTGGCTTTTATTGTATAAAGTTTCAATTAAAAGGGGTTTTCCCATCTGGAAATATATGGCATATCCATAGTATATGTAATAAATGCCTGATAGGTGCTGGTTACTCATTTGAAACCTACCACAATCTCAAGAATGAGGTCCTAATATGCAAGAAGCCTATGCTACACCTAGTTGGCATCATTTGGAATCACAACTATGAGACTTCCAATTATAGCCAAGTGAGCATACTTTGCTATTTTTGGAAATTCCATATAGTTATTTTTGTAAATTTCATATAGTTGAATAGAAAGGACACTGCAATTGTAAAACCACCCTTCCGTTCACCAATACGGGACTTCCAAAATTAGTTGAGTTATGTATAACTAATGGACATTAATGGTTAATTCTATCAGTATGCCCAGTATGTCCAGATAGGAATATCCCTTTAAAGTTTACTACAATATTCTATTTAATGTTAGTATCAAGTTTACTGAATTTGTAAATTTTCAATAGTTCTTGATAATAATACAAAAAATCCTATGATTTTGGTTATACAGATTAGAATTATTCTTGATAAAAAATATCCTATGACAGTGTCAGACTGGGATACCTAGGGCCCACCAGTAAAATTTATTTTGGGGCCCCACTGCCACAATTTTTTTTTTGTGAAGACCTTTTGAAACATTACATTAGACAACAAATTAGTAGACTATTTAAGGCTTGAAATATGCAAGTTGGTGCCTCCATGGATTGGATATATCTTTCCAATACATCCAAAAGAATATCTATCTAGGAAATTTGTTTCATCAAATAATTTCTAAAAATGTTCTTCCAAGAGACCACTCCTATTATGGAATATTGTCGTCATTGTCAATAGTGTTCAGGTAGGTGGTACATCAATATAACATCCTCCTTAACATCAGAAGCCAAAATTATCTAGCAGCACATTGCCTAGACCATCAGACTGCCTACACCGGCTTGGCATCCTCCCTTAGTGCATTTGTGGTGCTACCTCTTCCCAAGGTAAGTGACACACACAGCTGTACAACTGATGTTAAAGTTTATGCAATTTATCAGATCAGGCCACCTTCTTCTATTGCATTATGTACCAGTTCTGATGCTCCCCTGCCCATCAGATGTTTACAGTGGTGGATCAGCATTGGCACTCTGATCAATCTGTTCCTACTGCATGTTGCCCCATACATAGCAAGCTGCAATGCGCTGCATGTTTGACCCCGGTCATAACCAGTATTATCTTTTTAGCAATTTGTGGTACAGTAGTTCATCTGTTAGATCAGACCTGAAAGATTAGATTACACACTCCATTCATATCAATGACCCTTTTACACCCATGATTCAATCTCTGGGTGATCAGTAGCCATTGCCACTTTTGCTAGGTATTATCCACTGCATATGGAAAATACTCCACTAATCCTGCTAATTAGTCCATAGAAAAGACAACTTAAAAAAAAAAAGACTGACTCGTCTAATATGGATAGAGCAGGCTGTATCTTTACCAACAAGATGCTCTACTGTGTTAACAAATAAATGTCCATACCAAATTGCTTGCATCAAATTAACTTTCGAGTGGTGCAACAAGTGTTCATTTAATTAATATCTGTATATCACACATGTCCTATTGTCATGGGATAGTCAATATTATTCACTTTGATGTTGATTAGCTTTAATATTATGGCTGTGGGCTATTTGTAAGGAATAGTTTTATATCTAGTATTGTGCTACCCATCATAGTTTTTACTGTTCCTTACTGAGAAATTTTATCACATTTCTAAACATAAAAACATCACTGCAGAAAGAAAGAAGTCGATTCACTCAAAACTTAACTTTAATGCTATACATGCAGTACCTGCAGTGACCTGCCTCCATATAGTATTAAAAAATATGGCCTCTGATGAGGTGAAATTCATTATCACCAAAGTCTCAACTTGAAAAACTTGAAAAGCATTTTAAAACATGAATCCAAAGTAAGCTCTAGTACTGGCTGGGACCTTGGTTCTGAAGGCAAGTTCGGATCCAAGTTTTAAAATGGTTTTCAAGTTCTAAAATCGAAGTCTGAAGTTATTCACTAAAATCCCATGAAACTTCGCTGCTAACAAATTTCCCTCACGAGAACCAATACATTTGAATACTGAAGAGATGAATCTCCATACCGGGGGCGGATTGGCAATGTACCCCACCGGGACACTTCCCGGTGGGCCGATGGCTTGAAGCATGTTGTGGGCCGGCATGACGTTTGAGTCGGGGTAATTGCTCTCACGACAATACACATTACAATCCACACTACAAGACACATTACCATTGTCATGATAATGAGATCGCAGCAGGGCTGTCGGCCACCGCAATGTGTATTGTAGTGTGGATTGTATGTGTATTGTCCTGAGAGCGACAGCCGCCGCCCACCCTGCTGTAAGCTGTGCTGCATTCCCTCTGATGTGCCGGCCCGCCCCTGTACCTCCTTCTGCCAGGTCCTTTGACACTGGACAGCAGGAGAGAGAGCACTACTCTGCCCTCCAGGTCAAAGGACCTTTGGCTCCTCCCACTCCCAGTGTCATCACGACTGACGCTGTGTCATCACCCTACCCCTCCTGCTACAGGACAGAAGCCAGAAGAGGCTGCTGCAGGTCTGCACACTCAGGTAAGTTGTTTTTTTTTTTTTGTTTTTTTTTTTTACAAGCCATTTGAAAATGAGGAAGTGGGGGGGGGGGTGGGCATGATTAATGTGACCACTGTATATTACTGGGGCAGGGGGGACATTACTGGGGGCAGGGGGCATTACTGGGGGCACTATAAGGACTTTACTGGGGGCAGGGAGGGCAATACTGGTGGCTCTATAGGCACATTACTGGGGGCAGGGGGCATTACTGGGGGCACTATAAGGACTTTACTGGGGGCAGGGAGGGCAATACTTGTGGCTCTCTAGTGACATTACTGGGGACAGGGGACATTGCTGCTGGCTCTATAGTGACATTACTGGGGGTGGGGTGCATTGCTGTGACCAGGGATATTACTGGGGGGTAGGGGGGTATTGGTGTGGCTGCTATAGGGACATTAATGGGGGCAGGGGGGGAATTACTGGGGGCTCTCTAGTTACATTACTAGTGGGAGGGGGGCATTATTGTGACCATTATAGGGACATTACTGGGGGCACTATAGGGACATTACTGGGGGCAGGGGGCATTACTGGGGTTACTATTACTGAGGGCATTATTATTACTGGGGGAATTATAGGCAGTTTGTTGTTGATGGGGGCAGGCATTATTGCCACTGGGGACACTATAGGGGGCATTATTATTTTTAAAGTATATTGGGGTAGCAGCAGGATGACAATGTTGGTGCACCATGGTGGGGAGGATGATGGAAATTTGAGGACGCTAAGATGTCTGTGTGTGAAACTCTGCAGAGATGGAACACGGCTAGAAGATGTCATCATGTGTTGTCTGGTCCTAACGGCGAAGATGAGGAAAGTGAATATCAGAGGAGACGTCACCGGATGTGAGAGGTAAGTGACGCTGTGAAGGTAGACCGGTAGAAATACTGAATTTTCCCCTCACAGTGTTATGTCATTTGTATATACATGTATTTAATGCTATACAAATATATATATCTCAGCTTTGTAAATGCTTATGCAGCTGTATAGAATGTCTATATCCTGGTATTGTTTAGGTAGGGTCAGACGTGGAAAACATCAGTATTTAGGGGGGACTGTCGAGGTATATGGACTTAATGTAATGTATTCTATTGCAAATCCTGAGTTTCCCACGTCTTCAGGATAATGTGAATTCAATATCCCGGATAATGTGATGAGACAAGAACAAATGTACCTTTATATACTTTTTATATTATATTTTTATACTTTGTAACTTTTATAAAGCTTGTGTATAATATATATATATATATATATTTAACTAGTCCAAGATGGCCCCCGTACTCTTATCAATATGACTTTTTCAGGCTAGTGACGTAGAATGGAATGCAACTTCTATCCAATCAAGAATGATATTGTTTGCTATTTGCATGCTTACGCCCCCTTTCCTTTTTGTATCAAATAAGTACGTGTGTTAATAAAGAAAAAGCCCAGAGGCTGTAATGATTTTGCCACAAAAGCATGGCCAAAGGACTTAATACTGGAATCATAAGTCTGTGTTTTGTCCTTAATTATTGTGCGCACCCGTGTTCAAAACAATTCGGAATGACTGACTGAATTCCAGAAAGGACAGGTTTAAGTCCACCTCAACAACGCTGCATGGTAACTCTTAAAGACCATCAGAACACTGATGGTGGGGCTGCCTCTCTGCTGTTGCCTGTGTTTTAACTGTTCATCCCCTTTCTCTATATCTTAGAGCAAAGTGGAGGAGGGGGACAGGACATGGCAGTTGGCACTGGGCACCACAGAGGGGCAGCTTTTAGAGAGGTTTTGGCCTCTTCTGGAGCAGTATATTGTGCTGCACTGAGCCAAATAAAAATTGCAGCATGATATACCGCTCCCTCTATGGTATTTCTGGCCCTGCCTACCCATGCTGGCCCCGCCTTCTCTCGATCTGGTCCCACCCACAACATAGGGCCACTTTTATTTTTTCCAGGGCCACTTTTAATTCCCAATCCGCCCCTGCTCCATACAGTACTCAAAGTTTGGAACAAAACGACTTCGGATCTTGGATCCGAAAGGCGATTTGCTCAACACTAATAACTACCACAGGTGTATTTATGAATCTGTAAATGGGTGTTACCAGTGTTAGGAGGTGTCCATACACCGTTTGATCCTGTTTAATTGGCGCTGCCCCTGTCAGAATGTGCAGCTTTTAAGATATCATTTTTGAAAACAAGCCACTGTTTCTTCTGAAACTACCATTTATGTATAAATATGAGCAGACATCTGCCCACTTTAGGGCAGCTTTTTTTAAATGTTTGTTCAGAACAAGCTAATGTTTTTATATTAACACCATGTGTGTTAAACACCCTCTGCGCCCAATGAGGTCTAATTTTGGAACAAACCTACACAAAGCTATATATATATATATATATATATATATATATATATATATATATACTGTATATATATATATATTTATATATATATATATATATATATATATATATATATATATATATATATTAGTGTCATTCCTATATTATTTAGTATTTCTGTTTTTGCATTAAAGAGCTTAAATGGGGAGCAAATACATGAGGAAAAAAAACTATGAGTCCTAGAAAACATCAGTGTCATATGCAATAACAATTTTCAGTGTAATTGGAGCAATTTTGATTTGGGTAGAAACTATTTATCGAGATCGAACCAAAGACAAATTAAAAAAAAATAGCTTATCTCTATCTGGCTTCTTATATTCAGACTATAATATTGGCATATGCCTTGAATGTAGGATTGGTGAGTAGTAACTGCTATTGCACTATTCAATTCATACTTATATCAATCAATATAAAAATAAAGAGATGTTAAGAAGAAATATATGGGAAATTGCATGACATCATAAAACAATATAATGAACCACAGTTTACATAGATACTGGAAGTGAAGTTTTAGAATTTTGAATATATTTTAATCATTTGCTTCATACCTGGACAATGTTGCATGTAGATAAGTTGCCAGAAACAATTGTAGGAGCTACATCTTCAGTGTCTATAAGGTTCTCTGTGGGGACATTCTGTACTGGTTTCAGATAAGCAATTTCATTCTGCTTTGAGTCCAGAGTCACACACACATCATATGAGAATGGGAAAGGTAAACTTGTATCACTGATCTCAGAAGGGTATCCTAGGGTGAACTGAGGATACACATTTCTATTAAAAGCTTCAAATGATGTTGGACTATGAGTCTGTCTGCATTTAGCAATGACTGTGATCAGCACTGTCATAATGAACAAAAGTGAGATAAGTGCTATAGCTATTACAAGGTAGAATGTTGCATTAGAAGAGGTTGATGAGTTATTGGGTTGGCGTGTTATCTCTGGCACAACTTGTTGAAAATTCTCAGCCACAACCAAGTTCAAAGAAACTGTTGATGACAGAGATGGGACTCCATTATCCTTCACCAGAACTACCAGTTTTTGTCTCAAAGATTCCATATCTGGAAGATCTCTTCCAATCCTGATTTCTCCAGTATACTGGCCAATGGTGAATAAAGAAGGTTCAGGAACTTGCAGTAAGTGATAGGAGAGCCAAGCATTGTGTCCAGAGTCAGCATCCACTGCAATCACTTTGGTGACTAGATAACCTTTTTCAGCAGAGTGAGGAATAAACTCAAATAATGCTGATCCTTCAGTGTCTGGTGATGGGTAGAGAATCTTAGGAGCATTATCATTCTTATCAATGATACATATCTTCACTGTGACATTATTACTTAGAGGGGGTGATCCGTGGTCTTTAGCCATTACCTGGAACTGAAATTCCCGCAACTGCTCAAAGTCAAAAGATCTCTGGTTATAGAGAACTCCAGTCATTGAGTTTATGGAAACATATGATGATACTGGAATGTCATCAATATATCTGTTAATGATAGAATAAGTGACCATAGCATTTTCGTTTTCATCCAGGTCAGATGCGTGGACATCATGTATTGATGTACCTGCTGGGGTATGTTCGGCAATATAGGTAATATAAAGGGCTTTTCCAAAAACTGGTGCATTGTCATTCACATCTGAGATGGTAATATGAATCGTTTTCTTAGTTAACATTGGAGGAGAGCCTTCATCTTCTGCTATGATTGTGATATTATATGCTATGGTTGTTTCTCTGTCAAGTGGACCAACAGTTACCAGTTTGTAATAATTATTGGATGATGGAACTAATTTAAGTGCCTTTATATCTGTTATTTGGCAGTTGACATCTCCATATTTTCCAGAATCCAAATCTTTCACATTTATCAAAGCCACAAGGGTCCCAGGTGCAGAATCCTCTGGTATTGGTGTAAATAGTGATGCAATTGTTATCTCAGGAGCATTGTCATTAACATCCATAATTTGTATTAAGACAGAACTTTGCGCAACTAGGCCTCCACCATCAGCAGCTTCAACAGTCATCTCAAAAGTCTGTGTTGTTTCATAGTCTAGTTCACCTTTTGTCTGGATGACCCCAGTTTTAGAATCCATGGTAAAAACGCGCTGAGCATTTTCAGGAATATGACTAAACGAATAAATGATTTCTGCATTGGATCCTTCATCTTTATCAGTTGCATTCAAATGCAATGCTATATAACCAATTGGTAGGTTTTCATCTAAACTCACCTTATAATGATTTAGACTAAACACTGGATAATTGTCATTAGCATCCTGAACCAGAATTCTGACTACCGCAGTTCCAGATCTTAAGGGTTTTCCTCCATCAAAGGCAGTCAATTTTAATTCATATGTTTGCTGTATTTCACGATCTACTGACTGAACTAAGGTGAGTTCTGGATATTCTCTTTGTGATTTTTCTACTAATGAAAAATATGGATTAGGAGTAAGATTGTAACTCTGCAGAGAATTAGATCCTAAATCTGGATCTCGTGCATTCCCCAGAACAAATCGTGCCCCAGGCAATGCAGATTCACTTATTCTAACAGTAAAGATATCCTTAGAAAAATTTGGTGGGTTATCATTGATGTCCTGTATCTCAATTTTTAAAGGGAAAACATTTACTGGATTTTCTGCCAAAATTTCAAGATCCAGAATGCAGTTCTGCTCTGACCCACATATCTCCTCCCTGTCTATCCTGTCACTGACATATAAATTGCCATTTTCTATGCTGATATTTAAATAATTTCTGCTATGATGAGAAATAATCCTTAATTTTCTCATTTTGAGATTGCTGCTGTTCAATTTTAAATCTTCTGCAACATTCCCAACAACAGAATTCAGCTTCAGCTCCTCTAGAATTGAGTAGTGAAAATAATTAGAAGCAGCCATAGAAAAGAAAGAAAAGTAGAAACATAGTACTTGCCATGCCATGTCCTGTGTAAAGTAAAAAGTCAGATCCTTGCAGCTTTTGTCAAATAATCCAAATAAAATGCTAAACTAAATCTATTACCCAAAACACTATATAAGAAAAGGAATATATCTGTTCTTGTTGAGATCTGCAGTGTCTGTGCATTAAAAAAGATCTCTAGCTCCACATGCTGTTCAGATAGTTTTTCTGAAGAGTTGGGCAACAGCACCATCATGAGGATTCCTTTAGGTACTACAAATAAACTTTGCAAGAAACATCACTATATCTACTAAATATTTATAGTCAATAATTTATATGTTTATGAGTTATAAATTAGCAGTCCATCTGAAAATATTTGTGATCATGTATTTATTTAAAATAAATAAATTAAAATCAAGTGAATTACTGTTTATCTATGTTGCTTTGGGTTAGTAGTCAAATCAACATATAATTGGCTCTTTGCTTCGATTGCTGCCATTTATAATACAAATCTTGAAACGTTATATGGAATATGAAAAATTTGTCACATGAATGAAAAACTTAAAACATGTCATGGTGCAGACAAATATACTATACAAAATATAAACAACTGATCGCATCATACTCTCTATTTTATATTTGCTTACCTATATGGAATTTAGAACAACTTTTAGATATTACATGATACATTTTACTTGCACTGCAGCATAGAGAAAATATGCTGTAGTAGAATGTCAAATAAAGAATGTTTTTGTTATGTAAAAGTTTTAACTCAATAAACTGTAGTTTTTTTTAATCAACGTCTAATGTCTTTCTTTATTACTCTCTTAAGCCTCATTCACACGTCCATGTCCGTGCTCAAATCCGTGAGAAGATGGTCAGTGAGGCATCCGTGAAGCTGTCCATGAAGGATTGCTGTTGAGTCCATGGGTCCATGTTTTGCTGTCCGTGTTGCATCCGTGTTTCACTGACACGGAACAGCTGAAAAATAATTTTCAAAGCATCTCTTCTTAAAGATTTGTGAAACACGGATGCAACACGGAAGGCATGACTAAACACAGACTTACTAAAACACTGATGTCTAAATACACACATTAAAATGAATGGGGAAGTGTACTGTCCGTGGAGAAAACGTACAGCACACGTCCGTGAAACACTGACGTTGAATGAGGCTTTATATAGATTACTCTCTTATATAGATTACTCTCACAAAAAATGCTCTCCTGGTATAATAATGCCATTCTTTTTATTTTGAAACTAAAGCATACCATAATTTTACCTTTGATTTTCAATTTCATGATAACTGTTTTTCATAATTCAAACTACTCTCCAACGAAACTATTTCAACTTTCGCAATTTTGCAATTCGCAATTTTCAAAATTTCAGTTTCTCTGCTTTAAAAGCAGAAAGTGATACCTTATAAAATATTTATTACTTGACATTCCCCATATGTCTACTTTATGTTGGCATCATTTTGTATATGTCATTTTATTTTTTGGGGATCTTAGAAGGCTTAGAATTTTAGAAGCAATTAAAGAAAATTTCCAAAAACCCACGTTTTAAGGACCAGTTCAGGTCAGAAGTCACTTTGTGGGGCTTACATAGTAGAAACCCCCAAAAATGGAAACTACACCCCTCAAGTTACTCAAAACTGATTTTACAAACTTACCTTTAGGTATTCCACCAAAATTAAAGAAAAATGGAGATCAAATTTCTAAATTTCACTTTTTTGGCAGATTTTCCATTTTAATCCATTTTTTCTTTAACACATCGAGGGTTAACAGATAAACAAAACTCAATATTTATTACCCTGATTCTTTGATTTATAGAAACACCCCACAAGTGGTCGTAAACTAATTTAAGGGTACATGGCAGGGCGCAGAAGGAAAGGAGCACCATATAGTTTTTAGAAGGCAGATTGTGCTGGACTGGATTTTAGACACCATGTTCCAATTTGAAGCCCCCTGATGACATTATAAACTCCCAAAGTGACCCTATTTTAGAAACTAGGGGATTAGGCGACATTTTTGTTGGTCCTATTTTGTACATATGATTTTTAATTGCTCTATATTATGTTATATGCGAGACAAGGTAACAAAAAAAGCATTTTTTGATACCGTTTTTATTTTTTATTTTTTATTTTTACAACGTTCATCTGATAGGTTAGATCAATGTGCTATTTTTATAGAGCAGGTAATTACGGACACAATAATATCAAATATGTCTACTTTCTTTGTTTCAGTTACACATAATAAGAAATTTTTGAAAAACATGTTTTTTGTCTCCATTTTCTGAACGCCATATTTTTTTAAATTTTTCTGTCGATCGTCTTGTGCAGGGGCTCATTTTTTACATATGATTTTTTGATACATTATTATTACACTTTATGAGGCAAGGTGACCAAAAAATTGGTTGTTTTGGCATAGTTATATATTTATTTTTACAGCGTTCACTTAAAGGGCTAAATCATGCGATAATTTTTATAGAACAGATCGTTACGGACGTGGAAATACCTAATATGTATGCTTTTTCTTATTTATTTAAGTTTTACACAATAATAGCATTTTTGAAACAAAAAATATTTTTTGATCGATTGTCTTAGGTAGGGTCTCATTTTTTGTGGGAGGTGATAGTTAAATTGGTACTATTTTAAGGGGCATATGTCTTTTTAATCGCCGCTTGGTGTTGCACTTTAAGTGATCTTAGGTGACAAAAAATGTCTTCTTTAGCACTATTTTTAATTTATTTTTTCACGGTGTTCTATGAGGGGTTAGTTCTTGTGATATTTTTATAAAGCAGGTTTTTACGGATGCAGGGATACCTAAGATACTTACTGTTTTTTATTTATTTCACTTTAACACAATAACATTTTTAAAGTTAAAAAAAATCATATTTTAGGGTCTTCTTTGTCTGAGAGTCATAATGTGATATAAGGTGACATAAAAGTCTTTTCTTTACACAGTTTTTATTTTTATTTTTTACGGTGTTTATTGGAGGGGGTGGATCATGTGGTATATTTATAGAACCGGTCGTTATGGACAAAGCAATACCTAATATGTGTGTTTATTGTGTATATATAAAGGGTTTTTTTATGTCTAAATAGTGTAAAACTAAAACTTAAAAAAAAAATTATTTTTCTACATCACCATATTCTGACCCCCATAACTTTTTTATACTTATATCCACTGAGGTGCTTTGGGGGATCATTTTTTGTGGGATGAGCTTTAGTTTTTTATTGATAACAATTTGGAGTGTGTGTGACTTTTTGATCACATTTCATTAAATTTTTTTGCGTAAGGGAAGCGATTAAAAAATGGCAAATTGGTCATTTTTACCTTTTTTGTTATGTCATTTGCTTATTGGAAAAATATTTTTATATTTTAATAGTACATGTGTTTTTTGATGCGTTGATGGCCATGATGTTTATATATTTTGATATGTATTTACTTATTTTTTAATCTATTGAAAGGGGGTGATTTAAATTTTTAGATGTCTTTATTTTTTTTTACTTTTTTATGGTTTTGTAGCTTGTGTTTTAGTCTACAAGACTCTGTTTTTTTAATTGTATACTGTCAATGCAATTTAGGATAAGTCCCAAATTGGACTTAATACTGAGTTGTCTGTGGTGTTCAAATTATGTTAAATTTCCCCTTCATGGTAAGAGGGTGCGGCCACAGCACAAGAAATGCACGTCCAGTCGTTTCATTGCTGATCATGCATATCTCTCCTGGTTACACCCAGAGAGCTTATTTTATTAGAAATACATGTTGGTGTACTCACACCCCCCTTTGTCATCAATTTTAATATATCCAATCACAATCATACAAGTATACATTAAACAACAAATAAAATAGAATGATGATGACAGCCAATGGCATACACATTACTTCATTTATCTGGGAAATTCCATATGCATATATTAACTTCTGCTAAGTTCCTCTTTTTCCTATAGACATATCAAGTGTCTATGAGTCTTTTTTATTTTTAAGTATACATGACATCTAATGGAGATTAGAGATTATAAGATATAAGAGATATGGATATAAGGAGATGAAGACCACCTGATAATGAAATACAACCCTAGCACAATTGTGTTCACCAACTAGCTAAATTTCTTTAACATTTTCCTCCTCTTGAACATAATTTGCTAATAGTCTAAAGAGAGTTTCCCAATTGACTATATTCAGTTCAAACCAGGCCTATGGGCCATCCATTGACTGAGGTGTATCGATCAGGACAGACCCTATATTATCAATGCAGATCTTATATCTGTTAGTTCTCCGATGGGATGGAAAAGGAGACACAAGTAAATAAGTGTCTTCCTCCTCTAGTACACAGCCTGTTTAGGTATCCAGAGGACTCCCCCAATGACTACATTCTGACTGGATTCCCCAGATCAGGGCTGATAAGCCATTCATCATCTATGGTAGACTCCACTGGACACTCAGCATTTTTCCCTGCACTTTCCTTTAAGTTATTCCAAGTTATTCCCTGCACAGCACAGGGGCACAAACAAAAGCAAGGCAAATGTCCAATAATCATCAGAGTTCAAAGTTGTCATGTTTAGGATTCCGTAGTTCTCAGCTGAATCATCAAGTTCAGTATTCACAGGCTGGATTGATGTATATATATATATATACTCCTCTTTTCTGACCTTACTGCCAATTTAATCAGAAACAACAAATTTAGTATCCTTTTACAAAGAGAGCATCAACCATCAACCTATTATTTTACTTAACTAAATCAGTTAATTGGGCTCAGTCAACACAGCAAATCAGTCTAATCAATGGACAATTCTTTCTTAGAATTAGTGGCTCTATAAATCTACCTTAACCTCTTAGCATATTCCACATCAGCAGCCACCCTAAGCATACCATCCTCATCAGGACATGTGCATAGCATGATCTTTTTCTCTTTCTCAATAAAATCTGCTCTGGTACACGTTGTAATAGAACCTATAAAGGACCTCTTTTCTTTTTCTTCAATCTCAGGGATGGTTAGCTAATATGCAGACCACTGAGCAGCGAGGTGGCAGCCATCTATATGCATCTGTTTCACATACCACATACACATCATCATTTTTCGATTGCTTGATACTTGCCAAGTGGGTTGCTACTCTTTCAGTATGTTATAGACCAGCCAGTTTTTTTTAAATCTGTTTAAACCTTTGTTAGTGAAGTTAGGACACAAATTACAACATAATCAACATAATGGGGCAAAGATGTAATACTCAGACTTTACTCAATAATCCAATCCTGATTAAACAATATCCAAGTGAGTCCACATCAACTTTCCTCTCACTATGTGGATTATTTGCTAATTATATAATCTCTCATTATTTTGCAAACTTCATAAGCATTAAGTATATTATCAATGTAAATATGTTTGGCTTCACCAATGTTGGAATGCTGAACGCAGCACTCATTAGGGACCATCAAATCTGGGATCCAAACTTTTCCTTTATATGAATTAGGTACTAGTCTTTGAGTCCAGACCTGAAAAGGAATCACACACATGTTTATGTTCAACAGTCAGAGCTGACCTGTAAGGGCTCCTACCATTTTAGGAAAGACAAAAAGTGTCAAGTGTTCTACATCCAGTATTCCTCTACTTACTACCTCAGGCAGTATCTTCTTTTACTCTTGCTTTTACTACAGGCCAGGTGTTTCCTGAAAAATAGATCAACATAGACAAGGACATATTCATGCTGCCCCACCTTTGGAAACTTAATGCAGTCTATCTGCAATCTCTGAAATAGGCAAGATGGCCTAGGTATATGCCTTTCTGGAACTCTCAAAGTTCTTCCAACATTATTATAGGCACACATGTAACCTTGGACAGACCTGGTGGCAGCGCTGCTGGACCCCTGGAATTCCCACCATCTCTCCTCCTGACACATACATCAACCCATGTGCTGAATTCATCATCAATGGGCAGAGTGCACTTGAGAAGGCACCATTTTACCTACCCTCCAGAGCTTGTCATCACTCATTGTTCTTACTTTAGAGGTCTTCTGGGCCAGGGTTGTCCGAGTCACTTAAACCTTAAGTTGGCTTCAGGTAATGGCTGGAGGTCTTCAGTTATAGCAGTTTAATGTCCCAACTTCTTGTTTATTTTCTTTTTTCTTCTTCTGGACAACATCAGGGTATAAAACAACTCTCACACACTCAGCACTCTTCATGGGTTTCCCATGGATCCAACAAAACCTCTGCTCCCCCAGATCAGACCATAATCATGGAAGATACCAAAGGCATATATGAACTCTATATGAATGTTAGTTATCTGACCACAACCATCTTACTAGCCTCAGTGAGTGCCTTCAGCTCTACCTCCTGTACTCACATTACAGAAGGGAGTGGTATTTAGGTGACAACATCAGTTTAGGCACTGACAGCATATCCTGTCTTCTGTGTGATCCATTATGAGAGAAAACTCAATATTTGACAAAGTTATCAATCAGATCTGAATGTACTTGCTCCGTATTTTATATGACATCTAAACCTTTATGTAGTCTGGTAACTCAACCTCTTATCAAAATGCTGAAAATCTTCTATAGACTCAGGATGCTCAAAGTGTTGTATCTCCTCTAGATCTCTATGTTCATGGCCCACGTGACTGTCATAAAACAATTCTTTTCAAATGCTGTTACTTTTTTTTTCAAACAAATCAAATGCTCCCATCATGTTCAGAAAATAAAACAAAATAATCAGAAAACAAAAACCGATCGGAAAACCGTATCTATTATTTAGTTTTCACTGACAGATGAAATATTTGGTGACACAGTTACTTAAGACATTTCATTTGATTTAACCACATATTATTATACTATTTGATGATTTTGTTTGCAAACCTCTTATAAACACACTTGTCTGAATACCACATATTAATAACATTTTTTTTTAAACAAACCAATCTTATTGTCTTATTTTTTTCCACTTGTACGCTTATGCAACTTGTTAAAGTTAAATGAACCAATTTCATTTTTTTTCCTTTTTCTCCAACTCTAGTGACATATCACGCTATCCGTGTTTAAGGAGGAACACAAGAGGCTGTCTCTGTATAATTCTACGTCACTGTCACCACACCCTCTGTCGTCTTGCAAAATGTAACTTCTCCTTTTTTATCATTTCTAGCTAGATGTAACATATAACGATTACGAACAAAGACAGACATGGGCTCTTCACAAACTTCACGCACAAACAAATACAGTATGCATTGGATCTCCAATAAAAACTCAAAAAAAATATATACATGACTCCATGAAATGTTTTCAGCACAGAATCAATGAAAATAATATTTTGTGCAGATCTGCTGAATATATTAGGATTTCTTGGTCTTTTTCTTCACTCCTAAAAAACTGATTAGGCAAAATCCCCACCAAATTAAACATTTGGGAAAAACAACAGGCTTCCTTGACATCCATTAATTCGAGCTGCAAAATAAAACTCACAAAATCCTTAGTTTGCAAAGAAACAAAATGAAAAATAATGTGCACATAATATCAAATGTAAGAATGAGCTCATCTTTTACCACGTGGATTTTTTTTTTACTCAATTCTGATTTTTTCCTTTCCTGGATATTATTACTGAACTTTGACATTTTTAACTTTAATTTCCTTTACCAAAGAAACAGACATGATCCATACTTCCTCTTTTTTCACGAACCACAAAGTCTGGGAAAGAAGCCAAGCATACTCAAGCAAATCAAAAGTTTTGAAACTTTAAACTACACTTTATAATTTTTTTCCTTTAAAGACAGTTTTTTTTAACTAATCACTGAATGCATTGATAAATCACTAATGGCAGCAGTATACACTGACTCATCTTCTTTCAAATACTACCACTACAAGTATACACTAGCACATCTGCCAAAACAATATCTGAAATGGAACTATTGCAATTCTATGTTATCAAATAATAAGATTCTGATTAGAATCTGATTCTTCGTGGTTCATCCTCCTCTTCTACAGAAATGGTACATTTATGACTATCCCCACAAGAGACGGAAGACAAAGAAAATGGCGTTTAAGTCCCTCTCAAAGCAGCAGGCAGTACTTCCCCTTTTTACCACTCCACTCATGTTTAACTCTTTCCTTTGCTTTTTTAAAAGTAAAAACACATATATATATATATATATATATATATATATATATATATATATACATATATGTGTTCCCTTCCCAATTCTTTCTCCATCATTCTTTTTATGCCATCTTTGAACCACTTCTCCCAGCCTCTCACCTTCTCCACCTGCTCTTACCTTCTTCACCTGCCTAACCTTCAACGAATGTGCTGCTTCTCTCACTGTGGAACTTTCCAAATTTAAACAATCATTTTTTGACATGCCTGCTCTTTTTAATATTCTGCTTATTTCTCACTGCCTCTCTATGATATCCACTGCAGTCACCTCCCTCCTCGAGGGGCGCCCCTTGGAGAAGAGTGGATCCGTCCCTTCTCCAACTGGACACACAACTTTTGTGTCCCACAACACTACACATGAACCACGTATCGCTGGTTGCT
This sequence comes from Rhinella marina, assembly GCA_900303285.1. NCBI lineage: Eukaryota > Metazoa > Chordata > Amphibia > Anura > Bufonidae > Rhinella > Rhinella marina. The sequence continues at coordinate 43,131 of ONZH01027464.1, read as the reverse complement.
CATACCACGCAAAGAGTAACTAACCAGCCCCAGTTGCTCATACCACGCAAAGCGTAACTAACTGGACACCAACCTGCTCACACGATGCACAAAGCAAAGATACAGGTCGACTTACAGGATCCCTGTGGACCTCACAGAGAGGTGGGCACTTTAAATAATAACTAAATGCAAGCATTGAAATCTCTTTCTTGATTTTTTAACTTCCTCTTTTTAATTTCTATCACGGCATATTATAAAACACAGGCAATCTCTATCACTCTCATATATCACACATATATCACACCTAGGTTTCAGACACTCCATTCACTCTACCACAGACAAGGAGGTGTTCTTTTAAAATCCCAAAGATTCCGAAAAGGACAATACTTGAACAGTGGTCATAACAAGTGGGAAGGCACACATAGTAAGAAAAATATCTTACCTGTGTATTTGTAGGTGTAGTTCCCAGTTGGCATAATGACCAAAGTTCTTCCACGATCGTCCCCTTGGATATCTGATGGATTTTTCCCGATTTCGGCACCACATGTCAATGCAATTTAGGATAAGTCCCAAATTGGACTTAATAATCAGTTGTCTGTGGTGTTCAAATTATGTTAAATTTCCCCTTGGTGGTAAGAGGGTGCGGCCACAGCACAAGAAATGCACGTCCAGTCGTTTCATTGCTGAGCATATCTATCCTGGTTACACCCAGAGAGCTAAATTTATTAGAAATACATGTTGGTGTAATCACACCCCCCTTTGTCATCAATTTGAATATATACAATCACAATCATACAAGTATACATTAAACAACAAATCAAATAGAATGATGATGACAGCCAATGGCATACACATTACTTCATTTATCTGGGAAATTCCATATGCATATATTAACTTCTGCTAAGTTCCTCTTTTCCCAATAGACATATCAAGTGACTATGAGTTATTTTTATTTTTAAGTATACATGACATCTAATGGAGATTAGAGATTATAAGATATAAGAGATATGGATATAAGGAGATGAAGACCACCTGATAATGAAATACAACCCTAGCACAATTGTGTTCACCAACTAACTAAATTTCTTTAACCCCTTAGTGACCAGCCTGTTTTTGGCCTTAGTGACCAAGCGTTTTTTTTTCTTTTTTCATCGTCGTGTTCCAAGAGCTATAACTTTTTCATTTTTCCATCTATATAGATGTATGAGGGCTTATTTTTTACGGGACAAGTTGTAGTTTTTAATGGTGCCATTTTGGGGTACACATAACTTTCAGATTAACTTTTATTAACTCTTTCTGGGAGGGAAATAGGAAAAACTGCAATACCACCACTGCGTTTTTACGTTATAAATTTTACGGCGATCATTTTTCGGTATAAATTACAACATATATTTATTCTCTGGGTCAATACGATTACAATGATACCAAATACATATAGTTTTTTTTGCGTTTTACTACTTTTTTGCAATAAAAATCCTTTTTTTTTAAAGAAAAAAAAGTTTTTACATTGCTGGTTCCCAAGAACATAATTTTTTTTTTATTTTTCTTTCTATGGAGTTGTGTGGGGGCTTCATTTTTGCGGGACAACTTGTATTTTTCATTGGTATCCTTTTTTAGTAAATGACGCTTTTTGATCGCTTGTTATTACGTTTTTTCGGTGGCAACTAAGAATAAATTAGCAATTCTGTCTTGTTTTTTTTGCAATTTTTTTTTATTGTGTTTACCGTAGGGGCTCATTTTTGTGATATTTATGTAGTCCGGGTTGTTATGGACGTGGCAATACCAAACATATGGGGGAGATTTTTTTTTTGCAATTTTTTTCATTGAAAAGCGTATTTTCAATGGAAAAAAATAATATTTTTTATTTTTTAATGGATTTTTTTAATAGAATAAATGTGTTTTTTTTTTACTTTTTTTTACCACTTATAGTCCCTTTGTGGGACTATTAACAATCAATATTCTGATTGCCTTTAAAATGCAATGCATTATCCCTATAGTGCATTGCATTTTAATGACAATGCTATTCAGAATTTGACCAGCAGGTGGCGCCAGAGAGGCGCAGCCTGCTGGTATCTACTCAAGGCTGGTCTGGGGCCTAGATCAGACCCCTGCCAGCCTTCCCACACATCGGCACCCTGCGATCGCTTTTGCAGGGTGCCGATGGGAGACAGAGGGAGACCGCTCCCTCTGTCAGCACATTACATGCGGCGGGCGCCATTGCCCACGGCATGTAAAGTGTTAAACAGCCCAGATCGGCACTCCTGCCGGTCCGGGCTGTTAGAGCAGGGCCGTGGCTATCATGTGAGAGCCGGGCCCGTGCTCCCCGCTGCACTAGAGACCCGTGCAGCGCTTAGACTGGGCCGCCGTGAAAAAGCGGCGGCCCAGCCTAAGGCCCCTTAGTGGCCGCCGTAAAAAGGCGTATGGGTGGTCACTAAGGGGTTAACAATACCATTATATGTATTATATATACATATTGGTACTAGAATTGCTCATTGCTTATGCTGTTGCTGGCCAAAATTAAAATTGCAGCTTCAATTCCCTGGTCTCTTCAGAGAGACCCAACATATTAAATTCAGTGACCAACATCCTCATTGGCCATAGAGGATGCCAGTGAGAAGTCTAGAAGCATGATCACAGCATCTAAAGGCTTTAATGACAGCGATCAGCATTATTGCAGGTCGTGCCCAAAAGCCAAGGGTGTCTGCTATTTAAAACATGTATGGCGCTGGTAGCAAAAGGGTTAACATTTCCTTTGAATTTGAATATTAATGAGCGTTTAAAGTATGGAAGTACTCATTAGTACAGCAGGACCGGGGAGAGGTGATTCCAGTGGATGCTGGCTTTACTCCGATGAAGATTGAGTGACTGATCTGAGGTCTGATGAAGATTGTGGGTCTGATTTAGGAGTCTTATCTGAGGTCTAATGAAGATTTGGTGTCTAATTTGGGGATCTGATAAAGATTGCGGGTCTGATCTGATGCCTGATGAAGATTAAAGGCCTGATTTTTTGCTTTAATGAAGAATAGGAGTCTGATTTGAGATCTGATGAAGATTGGGGTCTAAGTTAGAGGTCTAATGAAGATTGTAGGTCTGATCTGAGGTCTGATAAAGATTAGAGGTCTGATTTGAGGTCTTATAAAGATTGGGGTCTGATTTGGGGATATTATCTGAGGTCTAATAAAGATTGGGGGTCTTACCTGAGGTTTAATAAATATTGGGGGTCTCATTTGGGGGTCTGATGAAGACTGGGGTCTTATCTGAGGTATTATGAAGATTGTGAGTCTGCTAAAGACTGGAGGTCTGGTTTAGGGGCCTGATGATGATTGGGGGTCTGATGATTATTGGGGATCTCATAAAGATTAGGGGTCTGTTTATGATTGGGAGTCTGAGGTCTGATAAAAGATTACAGAAGTCACACATAGTAAATGTTCCAGGAAACAGGTCTAATCACACAAAAGTTGCTTGAAAATTAAGACTGCTTTGAAAAGTGTCAAGATCTGGCATTGATAGGTAAATGTCTAAGGATTTTGTGCAAATAAAGATGTAAAAAAAACTTGCAACAATATGCCGCCATAGAAGAAACATAAGTTGAAAGATAAATGCCCCTATTATATTTTACACAATGCCTATGCAATGACTTTTTGGAGATTATGTGTATGAGTAAAATAATTGGTAACAACTCTTTTGTAATGAAGAAGGCCGATCAACTAGAAATGAAAAGCAACCACATAGCACACCAGGGTAAAAAGGTAACTAGATTGTAGATATAAGACAGGGATATGCCAAATGAGCGCACACATATTTTGAAGGTCAGCACAACTCTAGTATCTGCATAGTAACTAGTAGTGATGATCAGCATTGATGAAGTATTATTATTAATGGCCTGCTGCTGACACTCAAAAACAATAGGGGTGACATGCTGCTGCAGCGCAGACCATCCAAATAATTTAAGAGTGACACTCTGCTGCCGAGCTGACCCAAAAAAAAAATTTAAGGGACACATGCGGCTGCCGAGCTGACTGCCAAAAAGATTTAAGGGACACATGCTGCTGCCACAGCACCGCTAAGAGTCGCTGATGACTGTTTATTTTTTCGCTATCCGCTGCGGGAAGCCGGGGCCCCCCCAGTGGCTTGTGCCGCGTCAGCCGTTCCACTCTCGCTCTCCGCTCCGTTGCCAGGGGGTCGCTTTCTTCAAGGGCCGCCGGAGAGGGAGCCAGAGAAACGGCTACCACATCCAATGAAGGCAGCAGGCACTTAAATTACCCACTCCCGACTCGAGGAGGAAGTGACGAAAAATACCAATACAGTACTCTTTCGAGGCCCTGTAATTGGAATGAGTACACGAAAAATCCTTTAACGAGGATCTATTGGAGGGCAAGTCTAGTGCCAGCAGCCGCGGTAATTCCAGGTCCAATAGCGTATATATAAGTTGCTGCAATTAAAAAGCTTGAATTTTGATCTTGGGATCAAGTTGGCCGTCTGCAGTGAGGTGAGTGGCCACCTCTCGGCGCCTCCCCGATGCTGTTCGATGAGTGTCCCGGGGGCCGGAATCGTTTACTTAAAAAATTTGAGTGTTCAAACCAGGCCAGGTCGCCTCAATACTTGAGCTCTGAATAATGGAATAGGACTCCATGCTACTGCCACTACACTTTATCAAACTGTCCCAAATTTAAGGTTGACACGCTAATGCCGAGCTGACCGTCCAAAAAAATGATATTCTTAATGTGACATTAGCGGAAGAGCAGACCGTTAAAAATATTTAAGTGTGACACGCTAATGCCGAGCTGAATGTCCAAAAGATTTAAGGGTGACACTCTCCTGCCAATCTGACCGGAAAAATTTTTTAGGGGAGACATGCCGCTTAGCTGAACGTCTGAAACATTAGAAGTGACATGTAGCAGAGCTGAGCGTGTAAAAGAATTATGGTTGAGTGCCTGCTGGTGAGCTGATAGGCCAAAAAATAATGCTGTAGGCCCAGCTGGTGATCTGACCGGCTAAAAAATTTGGGTGCAGGCCCAGTTGGTGGAATTCGAGGGCAGCCTAATAAGCAGTTTGATATGATGCAGGAAGAGGACGAGACGAGGAAGGGGTACATGATAATACAGTGTATTCAATACACCCCAAAAACCAGATTTAAACTTCCTTCATGTTAAGCCGCTTTCCGCTTTTGGTGGAGTAGAGAAGTCAGGGGCAATCCAGGCCTTGTTCATTTTGATAAGCGTCAACCTGTCAGCATTGTCAGTTGACAGGCGGATGCGCTTATCAGTAATTATGCTATCAGCGGCACTAAATACATAGAGCGCCAGTTCGTGCCACGTGCCCAGCTTAGACACCCAATAATTATATGGCACAGAGGGATCGCTGAGGACGTTGACACGGTCAGCTACGAACTCCATCTTCCAAAACTTTTCCCTCCTTGTCACACTAGGCCGCTCATCAGGGTGAGGGTGCTGGCGGGGTGTCATAAAACTGTCCCAGGCCTTGGAGAGTGTTGCCTTGCCTTTGTTGGAACTGCTGTGTGTTCCCCTCGTCTCCCCTCCTCGGGTGGCCAAGGAGCTACGTACTCTGCCGCCAGCGTAGTCAGATGGAAATTTGTAGAGCAATTTTTCGACAAGGGCTTTCTGGTATTGCACCATTTTACTTGTCCTCTCCACCATAGGAATGAGAGATGGGAAGTTCTCTTTGTAGCGGGGGTCGAGAAGGGTGAACAACCAGTAATCCATGTTGCCTAATATGGGTATAACGCGTGGGTCAGGGGGAAGGCAGCCTAGCATTTAGTCAGCCATGTGTGCCAGAGTCCCAACAGACAAGGCTTCGCTCTCCCCACCAGGATGATGACTCTCAATACCCTCCTCGTCATCTTCCTCCTGTTCAGTCCATCCATGCCGAAGAGATGGTGTAAACGTGGTATGCCTACCCTGTGTAGCGGTGGCAACCGTCTCCTCCTCCTCCAGTTGGCGCTAAGAAGATGAATCGAGGGTGGTCTGGTTATCACCCTGTTTAGAGTATTTCCCCATTTCCACCTCTTCCACACGCAGAGCATCGGCCTTTATTGGGAGCAGCAAGCTTTTTAGTAGACACAGAAGTGGGATGGTTACACTGATAATGGCATTATCGCCGCTCACCATCTATGTAGATTCATCAATGACATCAATGCCCACTTGTCGCTTGTGAAAAGCGGAAGCTGACTAGAAAGGCGCCGACCATGTTGCAGCTCTTATTCTACTTCTGCTTTCTGCTGCTCACAAAGCCTGCTCAATATGTGTAAGGTGGAATTCCATCGCGTGCTCAGGTCGCACAGCAGTCGGTGAGCCGGCAACCACAAGCACTGCTGCAGGGTTGCCAGGCCGGCTGAAGCTGTCGGAGACTTGTGGAAATGGGCACACAGGCGACGCACCTTCACCAGTAGCTAAGACAAATTGGGGTAGGTTTTCAGAAACTGCTGAACCACTAAGTTGAATGCATGGGCCAGGCATGGTATGTGTGGGAGGTTGGCCAGCTCCAAAGCTGCTACCAAGTTGGGGCCGTTATCAGACACAACCATGCCTGGCTATAGGTTGACTGGCGAGAGCCACAGCTCAGCCTGGTCCCTTATGCCATGCCAAAGCTCTGCAGCAGTGTGCGGTTTGTCACCCAGGCAAATAAGCTTCAGCACGGCCTGTTGCCACTTACCGACTGCTGTGCTACACTGCTTCCAGCTACTGACAGAAGTCTGAGTGGTGCTGCAAGATGGCAATTCTGCATGGGAAGAAGTGGAGGAGGAGGCGGAGAAAGAGAAGGAGGGGTTGCAGCCGCTACTATAGGTGGCAGTGGAAATGCGGATGGAAGTAGGGCCCGCAGTCCTCGGTGTGGGTAGCACCTGGGCCATCCCAGGGGACGACTCGCTCCCAGCCTCCACAACGTTCAACCAGAGTGCCGTCAGGGAAATGTAGCGTCCCTGGCCACAAGCGCTTGTCAATGTGTCAGTTGTTAAGTGGACCTTGCCAGTAACTGCATTGGTCAGGGCCCGGGTTATGTTTCTGGACGCATGCTGGTGTAAGGCAGGGACAGCACACTGGGAAAAATAGTGGCATCTGGGGACTGCGTAAAGAGCGACAGCCGCTGCCATCAGGCTGCGAAAGGCCTCGGTGTCCACCAGCCTAAATGGCAACAGCAACAGGGCCAGCAACTTGGAAAGTTGCCCATTTAGAGCTATGGCCTATGGGTGGGTGGCATTCAAATGCCTGCGGTAAGGACATTTGAACGCTGCGCTGGGACATTGAAGTGGACGTGCTGGCTGATGTTTCCTGCGAAGGTCCAGGTGCAGGGCGGGAGTCATCTGGGCCTGTGTCTTGGAAAGCACATAACAGAGGGGAAGAGGAGGCAGTGGTGTGACCTGCAGACACAGATCATGGACCCAGGCATTCAGCCCTCCTTTTAGGGTGCTTTGCTGACATGTGTCATCTCATGCTGGTGGTGGTCAGGTTGCTAGTGTTTATGCCCCTGCTCATCTTGGTATGGCACAGGTTACAAATTACAATCCGTTTATCGTCAGCACTTTCCTCAAAAAACCGCCAGACTGCGGAACACCTAACCCTTGGCAAGGGAGATGGCCGCAAGGGGCTGCTCCGGGGAACAGTTGTGGGCCTGGTTGGCATGGCCTGCCTTCTCCCTTTTTCCACCCCACTGCCTCTTCCAGCCTATTGCGCTGCTGCGGATCTCTCCCTCTCTGTATTGCTGTACTCGCTCGGCTTGCCACCTTCCCAGGTTGGTTCAGCTATTTCATCGTCCACCACCTCCTCATCCACATCCTCACTCTGCTCCTCCTCCTGACATGGTGAACTAACAAGAACCTGACTTAACTGCGTCTCATCCACAACCTCATGAGACACTAATTGCCCTTGACTTATTGGCAATTGTGTCTCATCATCATCATCCAGCTTGGGAGAAAATACTTGTCGTTCCCCACCATCATCTTCTTCAGACTGTGTTTGCTTAATAGGTTGGGAATCAGGGCACAATATCTCCTCATGTCCCACTTCAAGCAGCCTTTGGGAGAGGCCCAAGCCAAGAGACGGTGATGAAAAAAGCTCCTCGGAATATCCCAATGTGGGATCTCTTCTTTGCCCAGACTCTGCATGGTGGGAGGAAGGAGGATCAGGGTAAGGATGCGGTTGCCCATACTCCTGGCTACTGAGACTGGACTTTGTGGAAGAGGGGGTGGTGCTGAACCGACTGGAAGCATTATCATCTGATATCCAAACGACTACCTGCTCGCACTGGTGTGGCGACAAGAGTTGTGTCTTGCTCCGCCCTGCAAACTGTGACATGAAGCTAGGAGTTTTGGATAACTTTGTTTTTTGGGCTCTGCAAGCAGGCACAGTTTAACCGCGCCCAGAGCCATGGCCTCTGCATTCACCATTAGCATCACGCCCACTTCCCCGTCCCTTAGTGCTCGCCTTGCGCATTATGTATAGTATATATGCAACTTGGTCACAACTACAGTACTGCACATTTTTATTAACTGTATGATCAGAAAAATGTAAACGAATGTCCAATATTCTAAATGCGCAAACATTATAGAATAGCCGCAAATAAGGAACTGTGGCTTAAATAAATGGTATTAAATGTAACAACGGTTGTCAGCTACATAGACTTTTGAACGGTTCTAATACGCTGTGCACCTAGTGTTACTGACTGGGCACACTTGGGGGTTTTTTTGCCACCCAAAAAAAAAAAAACCGACGTATTTCACAATGGACTTTGGTCTTTTTGGAACAGCGACAATCTTTCTACCTACCCAAATCCTATCCCTATAGTTTAATTCCCTCCTTGGGCAAATTAAACTGCAGATGCAAAGGAGGAACTGCGGCCTAAATTAACGCTATTAAATGTAACAACGGATGTCAGCTACATAGACTTTTGAACGGTTCTAATACGCTGTGCACCTAGTGTTACTAACAGGGCACACTTGGGGTTTTTTTTACCACCCCAAAAAAAGAAAAAAAACAGACGTATTTCACAATGGACTTTGGTCTTTTTGGAACAGCGACAATCTTTCTACATACCCAAATACTGTCCCTATAGTTTAGTTCCCTCCTTGGGCAAATTAAACTGCAGACGCAAAGGAGGAACTGCGGCCTAAATTAACGCTATTAAATGTAACAACGGATGTCAGCTACATAGACTTTTGAACGGTTCTAATACACTGTGCATCTAGTGTTACTGACAGGGCACACTTGGGTTTTTTTTTTTTGCCACCTAAAAAAAAGCAGACGTATTTCACAATGGACTTTGGTCTTTTTGGAACAGCGACAATCTTTCTACCTACCCAAATCCTATCCCTATAGTTTAATTCCCTCCTTGGGCAAATTAAACTGCAGACGCAAAGGAGGAACTGTGGCCTAAATTAACGGTATTAAATGTAACAACGGATGTCAGCTACAAAGACTTTTGAACGGTTCTAATATGCTGTGCACCTCAACACTAGTAACTAGATCTTGAGGTCAATAGTACACATAAAGGAGTTGTCTCACTTCAGTAAATGACATTTATTATATAAGGTTAATACAAGGCACTTACTAATGTATTGTTATTATGCATATTGCTTCCTTTGCTGGCTAGATTCATTTTTCCATCACTTTATACATTGCTTGTTTCCATAGTTATGACCATGAACACTATAGGCAAAATCACAAGCCTATGTGTGTACCCACGGTTCCTGCCACCAAATAGGCCGGCCCTTTTATAACTAAAAATCTTTTATCCTCCACTAAAAAACTAAGGCAGAAAAAGATCATTTCTATTGTTCTAAGAATTAAATGATAAACTATGGCTTACCTGTGCAACTTGTTCAGTGGACACATTATCACCAACAACAGCAGAATCGTCAGTGTCTATGAGATTCTCTGTGGGGACATTCCTCACTGGTTTCAGATAAGCAATTTCATTCTGCTTTGAATCCAGAGTCACAGACACATCATATGAGAATGGGAAAGGTAAACTTGTATCACTGATCTCAGAAGGACATCCCAGGGTGAACTGAGGGTACACATTTCTACTATATGTTCCAAAAGATGGTGGTACACTTGACTTCCAGCACTTAAAAATGGCTGTTATTAATACTGTTACAATGAACAATAAGGAAATCAGAGCTATGGCAATTACAAGGTAAAAGGTTGCATTAGAGGAAATTTCTGATTTACTTGGATGGCGCTTTATCTCTGGTAAAACCTGCTGAAAAGTTTCTGCTACAACCATAGTTATTGTGACTGTAGATGACAAAGATGGAATTCCATTGTCTTTTACCAAAACCACAATCTTTTGCATGAAAGATTCCATGTCTAGAAGATTTCTTCCAATCCTGATTTCTCCAGTATATTGACCAATGGTGAATAAAGATGGTTCTTGAACTTGTAGTAAGTGATAGGAGAGCCAGGCATTGTGTCCAGAGTCAGCGTCCACTGCAATTACTTTGGTCACTAGGTAACCTTTCTCAGCAGAGTGAGGAATAAACTCAAATAATGCTGATCCCTCAGTCTCTGGTGATGGGTAGAGAATCTTAGGAGCATTATCATTCTTATCAATGATACATATCCTCACTGTGACATTACTGCTTAGAGGAGGAGATCCACTGTCTTTAGCCATCACCTGGAACTGAAATTCCCGCAACTGTTCATAGTCAAATGATCTTTGGGCATAGATCACTCCACTTACTGAATTTATGGAAATATATGATGTGACTGGAATATTGTCAATAGTTGAGCTTATTATAGAGTAAATTATCTGAGCATTCTCCTTATCATCTAGGTCTGAGACATGGACAGTGTGCAAAGAAGTTCCAGCAGGAGTATGCTCTGGAATATAAGCAACATAGATAGGCTTATCGAACAGTGGACAATTGTCGTTTATATCAAAAATGCTTATATAAATTTCCTTCTTAGTAACTATTTGAGGGATGCCTCCATCCTCAGCTATAATGGTGATATTATAAGTAGAATTTTTCTCTCTATCCAAGTGAGTTGCAGTCACAAGTTTGTAATAATTGTTAGAAGATGGAATCAATATAAATGTACTGGTTTCTGATATTTGGCATATAACATCACCATTCTTCCCAGAGTCTAAATCTTTAATATGAATTAATGCAACAAGTGTTTCAGGTGCAGAATCCTCTGGAATAGGTGTTGTCAGTGAAGCGAGCATTATTTCAGGTGCATTATCATTGACATCCTCTATCTGAACTAATAAAGTACATTTGGCTGCAAGGCCTCCACCATCTGCTGCTTCCACAGTCATCTCATAACTTCTTGTTGTTTCATAATCTAGTTCCCCTTTTGTTTTAATAATTCCTGTTTCAGAATCCAAACTAAATACATTATTAGCTTTTTCAGACATATGACTAAATGAATATGTCACTTTGGCATTGGAACCTTCATCTTTGTCAGTAGCGCTAAGTTGAAGAACAAAGGAATCTACTGGCGAATTTTCATTCAAATATACTCTATAGGTGTCCTGACTAAATACTGGGTAATTGTCATTTGCATCTTGTACTTCAATTGTAATAACAGCAGTTCCAGTTTTCACAGGTTTTCCTTCATCAGATGCAGTCAGGATTAATGTATATTTTTGCTGCTTTTCTCGATCTAGACTTTGCTCCAAGATCAGCTGTGGATGTTTTTTTCCTTCACTGTCAATTTTTTCTTTCAAAGTAAAATGTGGATTCTCGCTCAAAGTATAACTCTGAATGGAATTAGTCCCGATATCCAGATCAAGTGCATTTCCCAGAATAAAACGTGCACCTGGAGAAGCAGACTCACTTATTCCTAGCTCAAATGTACTCTTAAAAAATGATGGTGAATTGTCATTTATATCCTGGATTTCCACCTTGACAGGATAAACATTCACAGGATTTTCAGCCAGAATCTCAAGGTCCATAAAGCAGCTTTGCTCTGATCCACAAAGCTCTTCCCTATCTATCCTGTCACTGACATATAAATTGCCATTTTTTATGCTCACACTGAAATAATTCCTGCTGGCATGGGAAACAATCCTTAATTTTCTAATTTCTAATTCATTAGTATTTAATCCCAAATCCTTTACTAAATTCCCAACTATAGCATTTATCTTCATCTCTTCTAGAATTGAATAGTAAAGTGGATTAGAAACAGCCACAGAAGACAATGTAAAGCACAGAAATATTACTTGCCATGGCATGATGTCTATAGAAGAAAAGTCCTTAAAATCCAAATAAAACAGCAATGTATGATCCTGAATCATAGGAGTAAAATCATCTGCATTCAAAAAGGAAAGGTACCCTTCTTGAAGAACTCCAGTATCTGGTTATTGTAAGTATCACCAGCTCTACACAGAATATTCAGCTTGTCTACCATTTTATCCAACACTGACATCATGAGGACAAATGTAGGAACTGCGTAATGCTAAACCCTAAATTAACTTTATATATCTTTCAAATTATTCATAAGTAGAAAAGCACTTGTATTCTATGAAATAAATATTTAAGTTTTTACTGCAATGTTTTGTTTACAATTGAGTACATTTTCCTGTTGGACATAATAAATAAAAGTTTTATAAGAAATCATAAAGGAAATCAGAACCATCATGAAAGCTGATACTGAATAATTGGTTATTCAGTAAACTGCTATAGTATATACCACTGTTATACCCTTTTAATATTATCTTATTTTTTGTGTTTTGACTTTGCATGTATAATTTTGAAACAAACCATGACTCCTAATTTTTAAGCAGTATATAATTTTATAGTGTATGCAATAATATATCCTAGGTTTTCCTAATGCCCAAATTGCAAAAACAACAGAGATAATGTTAAATATTACTAGTAATACTACTACTATTATTTACGACATTTGCAGTGATTTACAATGTCTTTATAACAGTATATGAAACTGTTTGATGAGGCTTACATTTTATTCTCTCTCTCTCTCTCTCTCTCTCTCTCTCTCTCTCTCTCTCTATATATATATATATATATATATATATATATATATATATATATATATATTATTATTATGGCAGTAGTCAAAACGAAACTTTCTATTAATTTATATTGAATATATATGGTGTAACTTATCATCAGATAAAATATACAAATTGCAATAGTAGGTAGAATAGCCAAGACAAGTGATAAAACATATTAACAAACAGCTTGAATTTTTTGAAAACTCCTAATAAGGCTCCATTCACACGTCCTGTTTTTCTTTCCTGATTCGATCCTGATTTTTTCAGGACTCATTGAAATGAATGGATCCAGATCAGGATCGAATCAGGAAAGAAAAACATGACGTGTGAATGGAGCCTAAGAGTAGTAAACCATAGCCCTTTACCCTACTTAATTATAAAAATATTAAATGTTACTAATACTGAGTAATTTAAGAAGAAATATTTATAGGACTGAAGAGTTGTGAATGTTTATAAGTAGTCTTGAATGAATCAAGCTTTGGATCCAAGATCCGGTCAATCAGTTCAAAAACTTTGATTTCAATGCTATCTCCATACAGCATTAAAATATATTTGTTCTACAGAGCCAAACTTCATTTCACCCAAATTTGCACGTTACTTTGGTGAATTCATTCGGTAATCATTTCTAAATCTTTAAAAATATTTAATCTTGCTGGTATCTCGGTACCGAAGCTGACTTCAGATTACTAATTTTAAATGTTTTTAAAGATTTACAAATGAGTACTGAATTAATTCACTGAAGTCTTGGGCAAATTCGGCTAAAACAGAGTTTGGCTCAGTGGAGCCAATACGTTTTAATGCTGTACGGAGGAAGCATTAAAATTAAAGCTAATTAAAGATAATGCAAGAACCAAATTTTTTTCCCACAAAACATTTCCCACATAGTTGGACGCAAGCAATTATCCAAAATGTCTTTGTATGCTTAAAGGGAGTCTGTCACCATCCTGACTGGTTTTAAACCGATCTCATAGTTTTGTGGGACACAAACACTTTAGTATTTAGTTTTTCAGATCCTACAAATTGCCAAAAAAGTAATTTTCATGATATGCTAATAAGACATCGCAAGTGCCCAGGGGGGAGTGTTTACCTCAAGTGCCCAGGCCCTCCTGCCTCACTAGCACCTAACTCCTTCTCTCAGTTTTCTTCAGCCAGCCCTGTGACTGTGTGATATAATTTTCCCTGAAGCCCAAATCCCATGCCTTCGCGAATCACCACACAGGGCACTGCCCACTATGGGCAGAAGCACAGAGTAATGTAGTGCACATGCGATGGTTACTGCTGTCTGCTCATGCTGGGCCATTTCTGTCGTGATGATTTCACACCAGTAAAAGGCACATGGGGCTTGTATATCTCTGGGCCCTTGGTGATGCGTGAAAATGCAGAATTTGGGCTACAGAGAAAAATTATATCACACAGACACAGGATGTCCAGAGAACACTGAGGTGAGAAGTTAGGTGGAAGCAAAGCAAGGGAGGCGGGCAATTGAAGCAAACACTCCGCCCCTGGACACTTGTGATGACTCATTAGCATATCATAATAACTACTTTTTCAGCGATTTGTATGATCTGAAAAACTAAACATAGGTAACATCTGTATCATATCTTTGCGTCCCACTGAACTATGCAATTGGTTTAAAACTGATCAGGTTGGTGACAGACTTCCTTTAAGCATTAATATTTCCCTTCACTGGAACTAAGATGCCTAGATCAAACCCTCAAAAGAAATCCCATAGCATTATCCTTCCTCTACCAAATTTTACAGTTGGCACAATACAGTCAGGCAAGTAACATTCTCCTGCCATTTGCCAAATCCAGACTTGTCATTTGACTGCCATATAAAGAAGTGTGACAGGACTCCACAGAAAACATTTCTACTGCTCCAGAGTCGAGTGGCAGAGTGCTTTAGCCTGGTGCTTAGCATTGTGCTTGGTGATATAAGATTTATGCAGTTGCTCTTTAATGGAAACCCATATCATGAAACACTTAATGCCACACTGTTATGTTGATGTTAATGCCAGAGGAGTTGTAAAATCTGCAGTTATTGAGTCAGCAAAGCCCTGGAAATTTTCATGCAATATGTGCTTTAGCATTCAGCAACCTAACTTGGTACCTTGGTGTGATACGATGAGTATTGTTACCACACTAGAAATGCTTGTAAAGGTGCTTGATTTTATGTACAGTACCTGAATAAAAACCCAAATTCAATGATAAAGAGATGTAGCCCTGTATTTTTGTGTAGGACTGTGTTTTCACATGGAAAAAATTGACACCATTGGCAGATTGCAAGTTATAACACATCCTCTGGACAGCCATATATAGACACATATATGAAGGAGATCTTGTGACACTGTATCTTACATTTAAAAAAAAAGTCTGATTACCTAATGTCTCTCTTGTTGGGATATGTCCAGCAAAGAGGAAAGGTATTAAAGGATCTAGCTGTATGCACCAATCCCCCAATGTATGCAAATAAATGACATCTAGTTGCCTATATAATCCATTCTCTATGCTAAATACTTTTTTGGCCAATAGGATAAAAAGGTACCCTATGTGTACCTCCTTTTTAATAACAAAAGAACAATCTTTTCGCATCCCTTAGGCTATAGGGATACATAATGTACTGTTTAGCATATGTGCCAGCAGAACACACCAAGGCTTATGCTAAATGTACAGAGCAAATATGGGGAGAATAGACTATGAATAATTCAATACTGATATTCCTTTAAATAAGAGATCAATCTGATCAGTGAGAGTCTGCATAGAGGCAATGAGATCAATTTACATAAGACCCACTGTCCCTTCCAACAGCTGACAATCCTTATTTAATAGCTAACTTTCTTTAATATCAAGCTGTTTGAAGAAATTGTGATAACTCAGCACAGCATCTCAAACTGCAGAACCTTTCATTTGGTATAAATGTAAGGAACAGATAAAGATTTTATTATGAACATTGAATTGTACAATAGAGTGCAAATGAGTGCTCCTGTCCATCTTCTATCATAGCCAGATAAATTTACTAACAGAGAAGAGCAAGTGACTCATTAAACCCATAAATAAATCAAAATTGGAGGCCACTCTGTTGGATTATAGTAATAGCCATTATCAAGACTTTAGTTTGACAGTGTCCTTATCATCAAATGAACACATGGACCATGAACTATAGCTATGACCTACAATATCATGATCTACTTATTTTATTAAAAGGGTTTGTCCTAGAGGAAAAAGTGGTGAAAGGCAGTGTAGTCTTTAGATAACAAAACAATGCATTCTCACCATTTCCATTCTCCTCTGCTATAGTACTGCTATTCTAATCCTCACTAATGCAGCAATGATGTCATCTTCTTGGCTACAGTGATTATGTGCCCCTATAAAGCACAAGACTGCTGAAGCCAGGTTTCTGGCTGCAGTGGTCTGGCACAGTATATAGACATGACAGGTAAAAAGAGGCCAGCCAAAAAGTGCCACCGCAATAGAGTGGGGATGGTGGCTTTAATCTGGTGTGGCTTTTATTTTAATATTTAAAATATAATAAAAATAATAATATATTTATATGTACCTTTCCTTCCATTCACCATTAATACTTGGAAAAAGACACCTTTACATTTAGAAACAGCAAATTTCAAACCATGTAAGTGTTCTTTAAACAATGTAACTATGATATTAGCAAATTCATAATAGTGATACCATTACACTGCATAATATACACTATCTGTATCATACCTCAACATTGTTGCTTGTTGATGAGCTGTCATTTATAGAATCAATTCCAGGAGCCACAATTTCAGTATCTATGAGATTCTCTGTGGGGACACTTTGCACTGGTTTCAGATAAGCAATTTCATTCTGCTTTGAGTCCAGAGTGACACACACATCATATGAGAATGGGAAAGGTAAACTTGTATCACTGATCTCAGAAGGACATCCCAGCGTAAACTGTGGATACACATTTCTGCTGAAAGCATCAAAAGATGTTGAACTATATGTTTTCTTGCACTTAAAGATAACTGTGATCAGCACTGTCACAATAAACAACACAGAGATGAATGCTATAGCTATTACAAGGTAGAATGTTGCATAAGAAGCAGTTAAAGAGTTATTGGGTTGGTGTCTTATTTCTGGAGCAACTTGTTGAAAATTCTTAGCCACAACCAAGTTCAAAATAACTGTAGATGATAGAGATGGAATTCCATTATCCTTCACCAGGACCATAAGTTTTTGTCTCAAGAACTCCATATCTGAAAGGTCTTTTCCAATCCTGATTTCACCAGTGTATTGGCCAATGGTGAATATAGATGGATCGGGAACCTGAAGCAAGTGATAGGAAAGCCAGGCATTGTGTCCAGAGTCAGCATCCACTGCTATCACTTTGGTAACCAGATAACCTTTCTCAGCAGAGTGAGGAACAAACTCAAATAATGCTGATCCTTCAGTGTCTGGTGATGGGTAGAGAATCTTAGGCGCATTATCATTCTTATCAATGATACATATCCTCACTGTGACATTACTGCTTAGAGGAGGAGATCCACTGTCTTTAGCCATCACCTGGAATTGAAATTCCTGCAACTGCTCATAGTCAAAAGATCTCTGGACATAAATAACTCCAGTCATTGAGTTTATGGAAGCATATGAGGAGACAGGAATGTCATCAATTTTTTCATTAATGATAGAATATATGACTCTAGCATTCTCATTTTCATCCAGGTCAGATACATGGACATCCTGTATTGATGTGCCAGCTGGGGTATCCTCTAGAACATAAGCAACATAAAATGGTTTTCCAAAAACCGGTGCATTGTCATTCATATCTGACACATTAATATGAACTGTTTTCTTAGTTATCATTGGAGGAGAGCCTTCATCTTCTGCTATGATTGTGATATTATATGCTGGGGTTGTTTCTCTGTCAAGTGGACCTACAGTTATAAGCTTGTAATAATTATTGGATGACGGAACTAATTTAAGTGGCTTTATATCTGTTATTTGGCAGTTCACTTCTCCATATTTCCCAGAATCCAAATCTTTTACATTAATTAATGCTATAAGAGTCCCAGGTGCAGAATCCTCTGGAATTGGCGTACACAGTGATGCAATTGTTATCTCAGGGGCATTGTCATTAAGATCCACAATTTGTATGATGACAGAACATTGTGTTACTAGGCCTCCACCATCAGCTGCTTCTACAGTCATCTCAAAAGCCTGAGTTTCTTCATAGTCCAGTCTTCCTATTGTGTTAATGACTCCAGTTTGTGAATTAATTGTAAAGACTTCTTGAGCATTCTCAGACATATGACTAAATAAATATGATATTTCTGCATTGGTTCCTTCATCTTTATCACTTGCATTCAATTGTAAAACTATATAACCAATTGGTACGTTTTCTTCTAAGTCGAGTTTATAAATTTTTTTACTAAAGACTGGATAATTATCATTTACATCTTGAACAAAAATCTTGATAACTGTAGTTCCAGTTTTCATCGGTTTGCCACCATCGTGTGCAGTTAAAATTAATTTATATTCTTCTTGTATCTCCCGATCTAGAGGTTGTACTAAGATAAGTTTTGGAGACTGTTTTTCTGTCTCAGATTTTTCCACCAAGGAGAAATGTGGGTTAGGGCTTAAATTATAACTTTGTAAAGAATTGGTGCCTAAATCTGGATCTCTTGCATTCCCAAGAACAAACTGTGCTCCAGGCAAAGCAAATTCACTAATTCCAATAGTAAAAATATCTTTAAAAAAACTTGGTGGGTTATCATTTATATCTTGGATTTCAACTTTAACAGAGTAAACATTTACTGGATTTTCTGCTAATATTTCAAGATCTAGAATGCAGTTCTGCTCTGACCCACATATCGCCTCCCTGTCTATTCGGTCAATTACATATAAATTGCCATTTTCTATGCTGATATTGAAAAAATGTCTATTGTGTTGAGAAACAATCCTTAATTTTCTCATTTTGAGATTACTGGTATTCAATCCCAAATCTTCTGCAACATTCCCAACAACAGAATTTAGCTTCAGCTCTTCTAGAATTGAGTAGTGGAATTCATTAGAAGCAGCCATAGAAAAGAAAGAAAAGTAGAGAAATAGTACTTGCCATGCCATGTCCTGTGTATAGTAAAATATGGAATCCTCGCAGCTGTTGTCTTAGCATTCAAATAAAAAATGTAAATTAAAATATAGTATCCAAACACAAAGTGGGGGAGAAATAGAGACCTGCTTCTTGTTCAGATCTGCAATATCTTTATATTAGACAATATTCACTAGCTCCACATGCTTTTCAGATGACTTCTTTGTATTGTTAGGCAACAGCACCATCATGTGCTTAAAATCTAGAATTGCAATTTATCTTTTAGTTCACTAAAACATTTGAGTTTTTTAATAATCTCATTTATGTAAAATAAAAGATTATATATATATATATATATATATATATATATATATATATATACACACACACAAATGTATATATTTACATAAAATAAGGTTTTAGAGTAGATTATGAAACCAATAATATAGAACAAAATATGTATTAACTTTTATTTACAGCAAATATTCTTTATTTTTTTAAAAAGATACATATTCCTCTTTACTATATTTAACCCCTTTCCAACCAACACCATACATGTACGTTGCTGGCCTGGACTTTAAACATGGGTCCACTCGCATATGCAGTGGGTGCCATAGTTAACGGGTGCCTGCTGTTTCATATAGCAGCTAAAGTCAGTCACAAGTAGTAATGCCGCTCATGGACTTTTAACCCTTCAGATGCGGTGGTTAATTGTGACCATAGCATCTGGGTGTGCTAAAACCCAGAATTGCGCGCTTCAGGGTGTGCTCTGGCTCTCCCCAGTGGAGATCGTGGAAACTGGATGCATTGTGTGGCAGCTTCAGTCTTCTGGCACATTAGTTCCTATGGAGGCCTGCCTGTGAAAGGGCTCCATAAGAATGTGTTGTAACGCTCATACACTCTAATGCTAGTGCACTGAAGTGCTTGAGAGAAGCAATCTGATGATTGCTTGTTATAGTTTCCTATGGAAACTATAAAATAATGTAAAAGAAAAGTGTTTAAAAATAAAACATAAAAATTCAAATTGTTCTCTTTTTTCCCAAAATATACATAAAAAATGTAAACAATAAAAAATATATATTGTGGGTAACACAACATATGAAAACTATGCACACCCCAGAATAGTGTCAATGAAAAGTACATATCACCGTTCAAAAGATGCTACGTATACATAACTACAGAAAAGTTATAGGGGTTAGAATATGGGGAAAAAAAGTTTTTATTTTTTCAGTATTAAAATGCAAGAAAAATTATACATACAGTACAGACCAAAAGTTTGGACACACCTTCTCATTCAAAGAGTTTTCTGTATTTTCACGACTATGAAAATTGTAGATTCACACTGAAGACATCAAAACTATGAATTAACACATGGAATTATATACTTAACAAAAAAGTGTGAAACAACTAAAAATATGTCTTATATTCTAGGTTCTTCAAAGTAGCCACCTTTTGCTTTGATTACTGCTTTGCACACTCTTGGCATTCTCTTGATAACCTTCAAGAGATAGTAACCTTCAAGAGAAGAGGTGTGCCCTATCAGGTTTAATAAGTGGGATTTCTTGCCTTATAAATGGGGTTGGGACCATGAGTTGTGTTGGGCAGAAGTCAGGTGGATACACAGCTGATAGTCCTACTGAATAGACTGTTAGAATTTGTATTATGGCTAGAAAAAAGCAGCTAAGTAAAGAAAAATGAGTGACCATCATTACTTTAAGAAATAAAGGTCAGTAAGTCCGAAAAATTGGGAAAAATTTGAAAGTGTCCCCAAGTGCAGTCGCATAAACCATCAAGCGCTACAAAGAAACTGGCTCACATGAGGACCGCCCCAGGTAAGGAAGACCAAGAGTCACCTCTGCTGCGAAGTATAAGTTCATCCGAGTCACCAGCCTCAGAAATTGCAGGTTAACAGCAGCTCAGATTAGAGACCAGGTCAATGCCACACAGAGTTCTAGCAGCAGACACATCTCTACAACAACAAGAGGAGACTGTGTGCAGCAGGCCTTGATGGTAAAATAGCTGCTGGAAACCACTGCTAAGGACAGGCAACAAGCAGACGAGACTTGTTTGGGCTAAAGAACACAAGGAATGGACATTAGACTAGTGGAAATCTGTGCTTTGGTCTGATGAGTCCAAATTTGAGATCTTTGGTTCCAACCACCGTGTCTTTGTGCGAAGCAGAAAAGGTGAACGGATGGACTCTACATGCCTGGTTCCCACCGTGAAGCATGGAGGAGGAGGTGTGATGGTGTGGGGGTGCTTTGCTGGTGACACTGTTGGGGATTTATTCAAAATTGAAGGCATACTGAACCAGCATGTTAACCACAGCATCTAGCAGCGGCGTGCTATTCCATCCGGTTTGCGTTTAGTTGGACCATCATTTATTTATCAACAGGACAATGACCCCAAACACACCTCCAGGCTGTGTAAGGGCTATTTGACCAAGAAGGAGAGTGATGGGGTCCTATGCCAGATGACCTGGCCTCCACAGTCACCAGACCTGAACCCAATTGAGATGGTTTGGGGTGAGCAGGACCGCAGAGTGAAGGCAAAAGGGCCAACAAGTGCTAAGCATCTCTGGGAACTCTTTCAAGACTGTTGGAATACCATTTCAGGTGACTACTTCTTGAAGCTCATCAATAGAATGCAAAGAATGTGCAAAGCAGTAATCAAAGCAAAAGGTGGCTACTTAGAATATAAGACATGTTTTCAGTTGTTTCACACTCTTTTGTTAAGTATATAATTCCACATGTGTTAATTCATAGTTTTGATGCCTTCAGTGTGAATCTACAATTTTCATAGTCATGAAAATACAGAAAACTCTTTGAATGAGAAGATGTGTCCAAACTTTTGGCCTGTACTGTATGTGGTATTGCCGTAATTATCCTGACCTGAAGAATGAAAGTAAGAGGTTAGTTTTACTATACAGAGAATGCCATAAAAACAAAACACAGAATTGCAGAATTGTATTTACATAGTAACATAGTAACATAGTTTATAAGACCGAAAAAAGACATTTGTCCATCCAGTTCGACCTGTTTTCCTACAAGTTGATCCAGAGGAAGGCAAAAAACCCCTGTGCGGTAGAAGCCAATTTTCCTCACTTTAGGGGAAAAAATTCCTTCCCGACTCCAATCAGGCAATCAGAATTACTCCCTGGATCAACAACAACCCATATCTAGTAACTATAACCTGTAATATTATTACCCTCCAGAAATACATCCAGGCCCCTCTTGAACTCTTTTACTGAACTTACCATCACCACCTCCTCGGGCAGAGAGTTCCATAGTCTCACTGCTCTTACCGTAAAGAATCCTCTTCTATTTTTGTGAACAAACCTTCTTTCCTCCAGGCGCAGAGGATGTCCCCTCGTCATGGTTACTGTCCTTGGGATAAAGAGATCATGGGAGAGATCTCTGTACTGACCCCTGATATATTTATACATAGTTATTAGATCTCCCCTCAGTCGTCTTTTTTCTAAAGTGAATAACCCTAATTTTGATAATCTTTCTGGGTACTGTAGTCCACCCATTCCAGCTATGACTTTAGTTGCCCTCCTCTGAACCCTCTCCAGCTCTGCTCTGTCTGCCTTGTTCACAGGAGCCCAGAACTGTACACAGTACTCCATGTGTGGTCTGACTAGTGATTTGTAAAGTGGCAGGACTATGTTCTCATCACGGGCATCTATGCCCCTTTTGATGCAACCCATTATCTTATTGGCCTTGGCAGCAGCTGTCTGACACTGGTTTCTGCAGCTTAGTTTGCTGTTCACTAAAATTCCTAGGTCCTTTTCCATGTCAGAGTTACCCAATGTTTTACCATTTAGTATGTACTGGTGACTTGCATTATTCCTTCCCATATGCATAACCTTACATTTGTCAGTGTTAAACCTCATCTGCCACTTCTCTGCCCAAGCCTCCAGTCTATCCAGATCCATCTGTAGCAGTGTATTGTCCTCTTCTGTGTTAATTACTTTACACAGTTTAGTGTCATCTGCAAAAATTGATATTTTACTGTGCAAGCCTTCTACAAGATCATTAATAAATATATTGAAGAGAATAGGGCCCAATACTGACCCCTGTGGTACCCCACTAGTTACAGTGACCCAATCTGAGTATGTACCATTAATAACCACCCTCTGTTTTCTATCACTGAGCCATTTACTTACCCACATACAGACATTTTCTCCAAGGCCAAGCATTCTCATTTTATATACTAACCTTTTATGTGGTACCGTGTCAAATGCTTTGGAGAAGTCCAGATATACGATATCCATTGATTCCCCGCGGTCAAGTCTAGAACTTACCTCCTCATAGAAACTGATTAAATTGGTTTGACACGACCGATCCCTCATGAAGCCATGCTGATATGGAGTTATTTGCTTATTTTCATTGAGGTACTCCAAGATAGCATCTCTTAGAAAACCTTCAAACAGTTTACCCCATTTATTTTAAATTTCACCCCATTCGGATTTTTTTTCCAGCTCCCCACTACATTATATGCAATATTAAATGGTGGAATTAGAAAATGTAACTTTTTTTGCTGAAAAAAAACAGCTCTCATACGGCTTTGTAAAAAGAAAACGTTACAGCCACACAAAGGCAGGGAGTAATAAACAAAAACCCTCCGAGGCTGAAAGAGTTAATGACCATAAATTGACCACAGACCATGATTATAGATTTGTTAAGAAGCAAATGAAAAAAGAATATGTAGATTTTCTATTTCTCTGAAAGATTATTTCTAACTGCCAATAAGCACAAGAAATAGTTTGTATTTTCATATATAGTACAAATCAAAAGTTTGGACACACCTTCTCATTCAAAGAGTTTTCTGTATTTTCATGACTATGAAAATTGTAGATTCACACTGAAGGCATCAAAACTGTAAACTAAGTGTGAAACAACTAAAATATGTCTTATATTCTAGGTTCTTCAAAGTAGCCACCTTTTGCTTTGATTACTGCTTTGCACACTCTTGGCATTCTCTTGATGAGCTTCAAGAGGTAGTCACCTGAAATGGTATTCCAACAGTCTTGAAGGAGTTCCCAGAGATGCTTAGCACTTGTTGGCCCTTTTGCCTTCACTCTGCGGTCCAGCTCACCTCAAATCATCTCGATTGGGTTCAGGTCTGGTGACTGTGGAGGCCAGGTCATCTGGCGTAGCACCCTATCACTCTCCTTCTTGGTCAAATAGCCTTTACACAGCCTGGAGGTGTGTTTGGGGTCATTGTCCTGTTGATAAATAAATTATGGTCCAACTAAACACAAACCGGATGGAATAGCATGCCGCTGCAAGATGCTGTTGTATCCGTGCAGGTTCAGTAAGCCTTCAATTTTATATAACTCCCCAACAGTGTCACCAGCAAAGCACCCCCACACAATCACACCTTCTCCTCCTCCATGCTTCACTGTGGGAACCAGGCATGTAGAGTCCATCCGTTCATCTTTTCTGCGTCGCACAAAGACACGGTGGTTGGAACCAAAGATCTCAAATTTGGGCTCATCAGACCAAAGCACAGATTTCCACTGGTCTAATGTCCATTCCTTGTATTCTTTAGCCCAAACAAGTCTCTTCTGCTTGTTGCCTGTCCTTAGCAGTGGTTTCCTAGCAGCTATTTTACCATGAAGGCCTGCTGCACACAGTCTCCTCTTAATAGTTTTTGTAGAGATGTGTCTGCTGCTAGAACTCTGTGTGGCATTGACTTGGTCTCTAATCTGAGCTGCTGTTAACCTGCGATTTCTGAGGCTGGTGACTCGGATAAACTTTTCCTCCACAGCAGAGGTGACTCTTGGTCTTCCTTTCCTGGGGCGGTCCTCATGTGAGCCAGTTTCTTTGTAGCGCTTGATGGTTTTTGCGACTGCACTTGAGGATACTTTCAAAGTTTTCACAGTTTTTCGGATTGACTGACCTTTATTTCTTAAAGTAATGATGGCCACTCGTTTTTCTTTACTTAGCTGCTTTTTTCTAGCCAAAATACAAATTCTAACAGTCTATTCAGTAGGACTATCAGCTGTGTATCCACCTGACTTCTGCCCAACACAACTCATGGTCCCAACCCCATTTATAAGGCAAGAAATCCCACTTATTAAACCTGACAGGGCACACCTATGAAGTGAAAACCATTTCAGGTGACTACCTCTTGAAGCTCATCAAGAGAATGCCAAGAGTGTGAAAAGCAGTAATCAAAGCAAAAGGTGGCTACTTTGAAGAACCTAGAATATAAGACCTATTTTCAGTTGTTTCACAATTTTTTGTTAAGTATATAATTTCACGTGTTAATTCATAGTTTTGATGCCTTCAGTGTGAATCTACAATTTTCATTGTCCTGAAAATACAGAAAACTCTTTGAATGAGAAGGTGTGTCCAAACTTTTGGTCTGTACTGTAGGTTTGTTAAAAGTTTTAATTAAGTATTTGGTTTAGTTTTTATGATATATAACATGCTTTCATATATTTTATGAAATTATGTTAGAATTTTAAAAATTATTTTTTGAGTAAAAGGTTGTCTTAAAATTAAATAGTTAAAAGGTTGTGGATTATATATTTAAATTCATACTTTAGATTTTATGAGATATAAATAGATTTAATAAATAAATAGTTTTAAATATTAAAATTAATTGTATTCACTGTAATTAATCTTTGGTAAGAAATATATTACTTTCAAATTAGTCTATTTTCTATAAAATGTTTATTAAAAAAAAGTATTTTTCTCATTTTGACATAAGATTATAAGAATTTAATGTATATAGTAGAACAATACTAAATATGTTTAAAAGAGTAAATATCTCTCTTTTTTAAAATAGTTATTATAAATATTTAGAGTGTTGATTTTAAAGGAAACTTTTGTGATCTATCAAATAATAGTTAAACATTCAATTTTGATAAATATGTGTGCTATTATTTTAGTGTAATAATGAGCATTGCTCTAAACTTTCTTGCTAGAGATCATAATATATGAATATAATACACTTTAGACAAAAAGTCCTATATACCCCAAAATGGTACCAATCAAACCATCAGCTTATATAGCAAATGACAAACCGCTACATAAGACAATCACCCAAAAATTTTTAAAAAGGCTTTCAGAAAATGACACCACAAAAACAAGATGTTTTCCTTTAAAAATGCTTTTATTGTGTAAAACTTAAAAATAAAAAATAGACATATTAGGTATTGCCATGTCCGTAAAACTGGCTCAATAAAAATATCACGATTTACCCATCAGGTGAATGCCAAAAAATAAATAAATAAATAAATAAATAAATAAAAATAATGTCAAAACAGGCATTTTTTGTTACCTTGTACCAAAAAGTGTAATGAACAATTAAAAACATCAAATGTATCCAAAAATAGTAACAATAAAAACATAAACTCTTTCCACAAAAAACAAGTCCTACACAAGATGATCAGTAGAAAAATTAAAAAATATGGCTTTCAGAAATGGCAACACAAAAACAAGATTTTTTCTTTCTAAAAACTCTTGTACTGTGTAAAACTTAAAACAAAAAAAAAAATTTGACATATTAGGTATCACTTTGTCCATAATGAACGGCTCTATTCAAATATCACATGATCTCCCTATTCAGGTGAATGACATAAAACTCAATAAAAACTGTGCCAAAACAGGTTTTTTCTGTCACCGTGCACCAAAAAGTGTAATAAACATCAAAAAATCCAATGTATCAAAAAATGATATCAATAACAGCATCAATTCTTTCCAGAAAAAGTCAGCCCCTACACAAGGAGGCAGAAAAAAATATATATTGCCTTTAGAAAACGTAGGCACAAAAAGCCCATTTTTTTCTAAAGGTGCTCTTTTGTGTAAAACTGAAATAAATTAAAAAGTAGATAGATTAAATATTGCTGTTTCTGTAAGTACCTGCTCTATAAAAATATCACATGATCTACCCATTCAAGTGAAGGCCATAAAACTCAAATAGAAACTGGACCAAAATAAGAAATATTTGGTCACCTTACCTTAAAGTATAATATCAAAAAATAATATGTACCAAAAATAGTACCAATAAAAATGTCTACTCTTCCAGAAAAAAATGAGTCCCTAAACTAGACGATCAGCAGAAAAATAAAAAATAAAAATATGGCTTTCATACAATGGAGACACAAGAACATGATTTTTTTTTTCAAAAATATATTATGCAAAACTATAACAAATAGACATATTTGGTACTGTCGCTTCCAAAACAACTTGTTCTATAAAAATAACACATGATCTATCCTGCCAGTTGAATACCATACAAGAAAACTATATGGAATTAGGATTTCAGCTCTGGCTTGGGCAACAGTGGAACTGTAGGCAAATATTACTGCACAGAAAAACAGCTAAGAACAATGACATAAAGCAAACCTCAAAGGGCAGCAGTACAGGTCTGCTGGATCCAGGACACCACATCATGTAAAAAATACAGACTACACACCAAACCCCTCAAAAAAATAGACCACATGCCAGATACTTTTAATGTATATATAGACCCCAGACCAGATACACAGATGCCAGGCCACTCTTCTTTTACACAGCCCAGGTCTTTATGCAGGCCACAGGCCAGACCACACCAGTTTAAAAAAAAAACAGACTAAGCTTCTCCAAAGTGCAGAGTTCATTTCATGAATACTGTCTGAGAGCACCCCAGCATACAGAACCTGGTCCAAACCTCTATATAGACCTCAGGTAATATAGCACATTTATGTAGTCCCAAAATCCGATCCATGCATACTGATTGAGATCAGACTTCTCTATATACAGACCTCAAACCACTGTCCTATACTATGACTAGACCACCTATATCTAAACCATAAATCAGATCCTTCTCTATATCAGCAAACAGCAACCTTCGGCACTCCAGCTGTTGTGAAACTACAATTTCCAGCATGCGCCATTTATTTCTATGGTAGTATGCATGCTAGGATTTGTAGTTTCATAACAGCTGGAGTGCCAGAGGTTGCCTACCCCGATCTATACATACACTGCTAACAAAACCCCTAATTTATAGAGAGCTCCAAATGTAAGCACACACCTGACTCCTGCATTTATACAAACACCAGACCCCTTCTTTCTATAGACTCTAGACCAAACAATCCCCCCCTCTTGTATTCACACCCCTGAGAAAACATTCAGATAATTACCTTTCTTACACCTGCAATTCCTCTAACCCTCAGGAGCCACTGCAACACCAAATCCAGAAGCAAGGGTGGAGGCACTTGGAAGGTATGTACAGGAACCAACATACCTTGTAGGTGAGTGCAGTTTATAGACACAGCACCTGGGAAATTTGCTAGCTCAGAATAGATCTCACTTTTTCAGGGAACTTCCCTGATATTTTGGAAAAAAATGGCAAGCAGGTTAAAGACTATAGAAGTGGAGAAATGATTATTATTCCTGATGTCAGTTGCAGTCTCCCCTCTACTACCCCACTCTTGTACACTTACTGAATCAGGAAGTTCACGCTTTACCTTGCACCCAAAATTGAACAAGTGCTTGGTGTCTTACATCTAAAATGATGAGCTTGCTGTCCTCAGGTCTTTAAAATGAAACCATATTCTTAGCTAAGCCTTCCATTCTAGCAGTTATAAGTGACCAATTCAAAAAGTTTTTTTTGTTGGTAGTTGTGTATTTACTGTACATGGGGCTTTATTTTTATGTCATTTTTATTTTAATATTTTGTATCTTTATTTTCATGCTTAGTGAAATGTGAAAAAAGTGGAAAATAGAAATATTTAAAAATTGTGCATCCTTTCTATTACAGTCATTATCATATAGGAAATATATAGTTTATGGTTGTTGGGGTGGGTATAGAAGCTGCAGTTTGCACTTTTTTGCATTTTTTAATTATTATTTTTTTTCGCTTTTACAGACTTTCAAGTCTGTAAAAAATGTATTAACACATTATACCCTTTATAAGGTCATTCAAGCCCTTTAAATTCATTTTATATTAAATTTTATTATTGCTGATTTCAACTGGTGTTGACATATTAGCCTCAGTTATAGGGGAAATACATCCTTGTAACATGCATGTGCGAGAAGATCTGGATCTGTTAAGACCCAGAAACTCTTTTAGTTTCCTAGGAACTGGCGATTTAGTTACTGGTAGGATTAGAGTAACATGGTTTCCTAATTTGTATATATAGTGCTCATTGTGCACTGTGTATACATCAATGGGAAAGATAAGGATTAAAAAACATCTCTACCTTCTCAATGGGGAGCCCAACTGTCTCTGATAATGATATCCATGCTCCCAACGCTGCCCTCTCTGCAAGGAAGTTCAAAAATGCCCTTGTAGAGATAAAAATAGGCGGCCTAGATGAGACATTCTGAAGGTTAATGTCCTGAGTGCTTGAATGAGAGATGAAGACCTATTAATAAATTTGGCATAAGTTTTGGTAGTCCATGCACCAAAAACTCAAATCTACATCAGTGCTGAGGTGTCATATATTTATCATACACACTTCTCCAGTTTCTGGTGTATTAGTTAAATTAGTGTATAATTAGTGTAGAAATTTAGCAGAGAAATTCTAAGTCTTCCCACTTTTTTTAAAAGTGATAGTGGTAGCAGAAAATCATAATTACATTTGTGTGTGTGTTATTAGTTTCATGCTCTGATGGAGATTCATCTTTCTCCCCTCTATAGTCAAACTGAATAGTCTGACAGAAAAAGCAAAGCAGGCTCTTTGATCTTTAAAAAGTCCAAACAAAGGAGTAAGTTAAGAGCCAGGGCAGGAATTAGAATACATGGGGTAACTTTAAAATAGTATATAAAAAAAACAAAAACATTTTTTGTAAAGAAAAATACAGAAAAATGTATATTCACTAGTGATGAGCGAGCCGGAGCGGCAAGATTCGGGATTCGCACGAATCTTGCCCGCTTCGGCTCGGCTCCGCCTTCCCGAGGCAACGCGGATTCGTGAAGATTCGTGAGTCACTGCCAATTTGAAATGCCCGGTTTTTTCAGCCAATCAGCATCAAAGGTAAGCCTGTGGGAATGCCTGCTGTGATGTAACAGCCCCTATACCTCCCCAGCAGTGATTGGCTGGCAGTGACATGTGACCTAAATTTACATAAGGTAGGGACCTGCAGCATCAGCCTCAGGCCTCATTCACACATCCGCAAAAATCGTCCGCATCCGATCCGCAATTTGCGGACTGGGTGTGGACCAGGTGCGGACCCATTCACAGTCAATGGGGCCGCAAAAGATGCGGACGGCACACTGTGTGCCGTCCGCATCCGCACTTCCGTTCCGTGGGTCCAGAAAAAAAAAGAACATGTCCTATTCTTGTCCGGATCCACGGACAGGAAAAGGCATTTCTATCATATGCGTTCCGCAAATTGCGGACTGCACATGGGCCGCTGTCCGTGTTTTGCGGATCTGCAAAACACGGACAACACCAAACGGACGTCTGAATGAGCCCTTAGGGAGCCTCAGAGGCATCCCTACATGCTGCCCCTGGTGTTTCCTATGCATTTCCAAGGTGTTTCCATCATTTTCTGAGGTTTTCACATGTTGGGGCAAACTTGACTGTGCAGAACCTTTGGCCCCTGCAAAAAGATTCGGGTCTCCCATAGACTTTAATGGGATTCGTGATTCGGCCCGAATCCACGAATCCCACGGTGGGATTCGGGCCGAATACCGAATCCCCGAATCTTTTAGGATTCGCTCATCTCTAATATTCACATATAGGTTGTTAATATGTTAGAAGCAACTCAAGTCACCCCTAAAGTGACTTCCATTATGGAATAAAACAAATACTTCTAAATTATATAAAACAATTAGAATCTATGAACAATATTATGAAATGCATTTCTAAAAGACAGAGTTATACTTCTATAAACATGCTCATAACATCTAAGAATATAATTCTAACTTACCTGTATATTTTGTGCTCCAGACAAATTTCCGCTAACAATAGCAGAATCATTTGTATCTATAAGATTGTCTGTGGAAACATTCTGCACTGGTTTCAGATAAGCAATTTCATTCTGCTTTGAGTCCAGGGTCACACACACATCATATGAAAATGGGAAAGGTAAACTTGTATCACTTATCTCAGAAGGACATCCCAGGGTGAATTGAGGGTACACATTTCTACTATATGTTCCAAAAGATGGTGGTACACTTGACTTCCGGCACTTAAAAATGGCTGTTATCAATACTGTTATAAGGAACAATAAGGAAATCAGAGCTGTGGCGATTACAAGGCAAAAGGTTGCATTGGAAGAAATTTCTGATTTACTTGGATGGCGCTTTATCTCTGGTAAAACCTGCTGAAAAGTTTCTGCTACAACCATAGTTATTGTGACTGTAGATGACAAAGATGGAACACCATTGTCTTTTACCAGAACCACAATCTTTTGCCTCAATGATTCCATATCTGGAAGATCTCTTCCAATCCTGATTTCTCCAGTATACTGGCCAATAGTGAATAAAGATGGTTCTTGAACTTGTAGTAAGTGATAGGAGAGCCAGGCATTGTGTCCAGAATCAGCGTCCACTGCAATTACTTTGGTGACCAGATAACCTTTCTCAGCAGAGTGAGGAATAAACTCAAATAATGCTGATCCCTCAGTCTCTGGTGATGGGTAGAGAATCTTAGGAGCATTATCATTCTTATCAATGATAAATATCTTCACTGTGACATTACTGCTTAGAGGAGGAGATCCACTGTCTTTAGCCATCACCTGGAACTGAATTTCCCGCAACTGTTCATAGTCAAAAGATCTCTGGGCATAGAGAACTCCAGTCATTGAGTTTATTGAAATATATGATGTGACTGGTATGTCATCAACATACGTGTTAAAGATAGAATATATAACTCTGGCATTCTCATTTTCATCTAGGTCTGTAGCATGAACATAAAACATTGATGTTCCAGCTGGGGTATGCTCAGGAATATAAGTAAAATAAGTAGGTTTATCAAAGAGCGGAGGATTATCATTTATGTCAGAAATTATTACGTATATAGTCTTTTTAGTTACCATTTCAGGAAAACCTTCATCTTTAGCAATAATTGTGATGTTATAAGTTGAATTCCCTTCTCTGTCTAGGTAACTTGTGGTTACAACTTTGTAATAATTATTAGACGATGGCATCAAGGTAAATGTCAATGTTTCTGATATTTGGCATGAAACGTCACCATTTTTCCCAGTATCTAAATCCTTAATATTAATTAGTGCGACAAGTGTCCCAGATGGTGAATCCTCTGGAATGGGGGTCAACAGAGATAAAATAATTATTTCAGGTGCATTATCATTGATATCCACTATTTGGATTATTACAGTACATTTAGCCACAAGGCCACCACCATCTGCTGCTTCTACTGTCATCTCATAGCTTTTCATTAACTCAAAATCCAATTCTCCTATTGTTATAATAATTCCAGTTTCTGAATTCAAAGAAAAAATGCTGTGGGCTTTTTCGGGAATATGACTAAATGAATATGAAACTTCTGCATAGGATCCTTCATCTTTATCAGTAGCACTTAGATGAAGAACTAGCGAGCCAAGTGGTACATTTTCATCTAAGTTTGTTCGATAGATGTCCTGGCTAAAGATGGGGAAATTGTCATTGACATCTTGAATTAAGATTTTGATTACGGTGGTTCCAGTTTTCAGAGGATTTCCTCCATCAAATGCAGTCAGAATTAATGTATATTTTTGCTGCTTTTCTCTATCTAGGCATTGCTCCAAGATCAGCTCAGGATGTTTTGTTCCTTCACTATCAGTTTTTTCCCCTAAGGTAAAATGTGGATTTGGATTCAAGGTATAACTCTGCAAGGAATTAGACCCGATATCTGGGTCTCTAGCATTTCCCAGAACAAATCGTTCTCCAGGTGAAGCAGACTCACTAATTCCTATTTCAAAATTATCCTTGGAAAAACTTGGTGAATTATCATTTATATCCTGGATTTCCACCTTGACAGGATAAACATTAACAGGATTTTCAGCCAGAATCTCAAGGTCCATATAACAACTTTGCTCTGATCCACAAAGCTCTTCCCTATCTATCCTGTCACTGACATATAAATTGCCATTTTCTATGCTCACATTAAAATAATTCCTGCTGGCATGGGAAACAATCCTTAATTTTCTTATTTCTAATTCATTGATATTCAATCCCAAATCCTTTACCAAATTCCCAACTATGGCATTTAACTTTATCTCCTCTAGAATTGAATAGTGAAGTGGATTAGAAACAGCTACAGAACACAAAGTAAAGCACAGAAATATGACTTGCCATGCCATGATGTCTATAGAAGAAAAGTCTTTAAAATCCAAGGAAAACAGCAATGTATGATCCAGACTCATAGGAGAAAAAAATAACTCCAATTGAATCAAGAGGGGTATATCAAGAAAGGAATATTGCTACCCTTCTTTAAGATCTGCAGTATATGGTTATTCTAAGCAACACCAGCTCTACACACAGAATATTCAGCTTGTCTACCATCTTATCCAACACTGACACCATGAGGACAAATGTAGGAATTACAGGATATTAGTATATTCAAAATTTACTTTTCTCTATTATTTTTTAAACATATTGTATATACTATTAAATAATTTTAAATCTGATCACAAAGTAACATTTTTACAATATGTTATTAAATTAATATTAAGCATTTTACCTGTGGATTTAAAACAGCTAATGTAAAGAACAGACCTATTATGAAAATTGATGAGTGTAAGTTTCAAGTTTACAATTTATGTACTGTACTCCTGCTTAGCCAAATGTATTTGAGAGTATCAGGACAATTTTGTTTATATACAGCCACCTTAATATAACCTTGCATTAAACAGTTATTATATAAGCAATAAAAACTACAATTTGTAACTCAAACTTAGTCAGGCAGACTCCTTACACAAACAAACTATGCTTCAGAAAAGCTGAAAGATGGAAAGAGTTCACACATGAAAAATCTGCATTGCACTTGAAAAGTGGTGTTAAAAATGCCGGTCAAGCACAGGCTTGAAGGATACTGTGGTAGGCTTTATTACTACTGGGGCACTATAGGGGGCATTATTACTACTGGAGGCATAAAGGTGGGCTTGGCTGCTACTCATGGTACCATAGGAGGGATTATTACTATTGTGGGTATTATGGTGGGTTTTATTACTACAAGGGGGCCTTAGGGAACATTATTATTTCTAAGGCACAGTAGGGTACATTATTACTATTAGGTGAACTGTAGGGGGCATTATTACTATTAAGGGCAA
Source organism: Rhinella marina (assembly GCA_900303285.1). Lineage (NCBI taxonomy): Eukaryota > Metazoa > Chordata > Amphibia > Anura > Bufonidae > Rhinella > Rhinella marina. Next base: position 8,893 of record ONZH01027464.1, on the reverse strand, counting down.
TCTGGCCCTAATTATTACTATTGTTGGAACTCTTGGGAGCACTATTACTATGAGCATACCCTTGGCACAATATCAGCTTAGCAAAAAAATTTTTCGAGACACTATGTTTATGAGTGTTACTGTCAGGTGCACTACGTGTGTCTGTGGTATACGCTTTTTTTCAAGAGGACCATCTGATTATGCAGTATAATATTGGAGAGCTCAGTATTGGGGCTGAGAGGATGATGGAAAAGGAACCTAAGATGTCTGCATGACAAACTTTACAGAGTTGAGACATGACTAAAAGAAGGGTTATTGTTGTGGTCTTGTCCAAATGTAGACGATGAGGAAAGAAAACATCCACATTGGAGGGGACATCCCTGGATATAATTGGTATATAGTGCTTCATTTCCTATATTTTGGTAGCACCAAATATAATTTAAAAAGTAACAGTCATTCATCATAGGACCCAATATGTTAACTATCATTTTTATGGGAAGATTAGTGATGTGTGCTGTTCCATTCTTTCAGTCAAATTTGAAGGAACTGCTGACACAGGGTTACAACAGAGCCTATGACAGTGGCAGGAAAACAGCCTTATTTTTTTTTTATTACAATACTTGGTGTGAACTTCTTGTCACTATGAAGTACTTGGTGTGAAAAGGTTGAGAACAACTGGTATACACTATAAGGAATTTCAAATTATTATTAAGAAATGCACACATACTTAAAAACCTCAAATATATTATGAATTAGAGATGAGCGAATCTATTCGTCGATTCGTTGATTTGTATAGAATCTTGGAAATGTTCAGCTGTGAAGCGAATCCGAATATTAGGTGATTTGCTTCAGCTTTGTATGCATTCGCTACGTCGTTGCCCTATAAATTATACGCTATTGCGTACGAATTCAATTCATTAGCGAACTTTTAATGTTAGTTCGTTTATCGTGCGCAAAAGCCTGGGAAGAAAGTGGTCACCTGACCTAGTGGGCAGGGCTTGCTCTGATTGGCTCAGGCTCGGTAAGCCAGTGACGCATCACTTCTGCTGCGACTGCTGAGACGAGCAGAAGCACTGTGTGTGAAGTTCTAAAACTCTGAGACCTGTTTTGTGAAAATTGGGGTGTAATTGCTCTGGGAATCCATATTACACATATCAGGGATACTTCAGGGCAAGTGCCAGGCCAGTTCAGGGCTAGTAATTAATAATAAAAATTGTTCTGTTATATCTGGTAGTCTCATAGAGAATGAGTGAAGCAGCAGTGTACATGTACAACCTGCTGCCCCTTACATACTGGGACACAGGACCCTACTCCTGTAATTGGTATGGGGTCCTAGCAGTTGGAGCCCCACTGATCAGATACTTATACTCTATTTTGTGGATAGGGAATATGTTTGCTTAGGGGGCAAAACCCTTTGAGACCTGATTAGTCTTAAATCCTGGAATTGCCATAGGCAAATGTGGCAGAGTTAAAGAAGACCTTTCACCATTTTTTTTAAACTAAGTACCTTTACAAGAGGGGTACGCTCCACTGATGCTGCTTTAATATTTATTTTTTTTCGAACACCCCTCTGCTGCCCCGTTCTGTTTTTGCTCCCTGTATGCTAATAGATAGCATCGGTACAGGGAGGAGGAGGCGCCAGCAGTTCTTAGAAATGCTCACTGAGAAGCGCTGGCATCTCCTCCTCCTTTTACCGATGCTATTAGCATACAGGGCATGAAAACAGAACGGGGACAAAACAAAAAGCCGAGGGTCGTTTGAAAAAAAGAAAAGTTATAGCAGCATCAGTGGAGCATACCCCACTTGTTAAGGTACGTAGTTTAAAAAAAAAATGGTAAAGGGTCCTCTTTAACAATCATGACACGTTAACTAGAAGTGATAACTCAACAAGCGTGACTGTTAACTGTGCTGCATTTGCATAGACTTGCATAAGAGGTACAGTATGTAAGTAATAATTAAGCAGCATTGGACCATTAAGCCACCACCATTTCTGGCTCTCACAGAGACTTCATATATTCTTGTCGTCAAATACCCAAATTTTATAGTTGTTTTTAGAAATACTGTACAGTGTTTGCATAATCGAGTATATGAATAAACAGATTATTTCTATGTTGTTACCTCCATCTTTTATTTTAGCATTTTGATTAAGCCCTATGGTACTGCTTGAAGAATCCTCATTCAAAGTGATTTAATGAAGCTTTTGCTTGAAATAAGATAATATTAATATTTAATAAGATTGATATATTATATTATTAGTAAAACTAACCCTAAAATGTTCTTTAATTATATAAATGGTAAAAAGTATAAACCTGAAGGTGTTGGCCCCTTACAGAGTAATGAGGGGGGAGTTGCAGAGAGCGATGAGGAGAAAGCAAAGCTACTAAATATCTTTTTCTCCACTGTATTCACTGAGGAAAATGAACTGTCAGATGAAATGCAGAATATAAAAGTAAATTCCCCATTAAAAGTGCCCTGTCTGACCCAGGAAGAAGTAGAGCTACGTCTTAAAAAGATTAAAATAGACAAATCGCCAGGACCGGATGGCATACACCCCCGTATCCTAAGAGAATTAAGTAATGTCATCGCTAGACCCTTATTTCTGATATTTAAGGACTCTATACTGACAGGGAGTGTTCCACAGGATTGGCGCATAGCAAATGTGGTGCCAATATTCAAAAAGGGTCCAAAAACAGAGCCTGGGAACTATAGGCCGGTAAGTTTAACATCTGTCGTGGGTAAACTGTTTGAGGGTTTTCTAAGAGATGCTATCTTGGAGTACCTCAATGAAAATAAGCAAATTACTCCATATCAGCATGGCTTCATGAGGGATCGGTCATGTCAAACCAATTTAATCAGTTTCTATGAGGAGGTAAGTTCTAGACTGGACCGCAGCGAATCAATGGATGTCGTATATCTGGACTTCTCCAAAGCATTTGACACTGTACCACATAAAAGGTTAGTATATAAGATGAGAATGCTTGGCCTGGGAGAAAACGTCTGTATGTGGGTAAGTAACTGGCTCAGTGATAGAAAACAGAGGGTGGTTATTAATGGCACATACTCAGATTGGGTCACTGTAACTAGTGGGGTACCACAGGGGTCCGTATTGGGCCCTATTCTCTTCAATATATTTATTAATGATCTTGTAGAAGGCTTGCACAGTAAAATATCAATTTTTGCAGATGACACTAAACTGTGTAAAGTAATTAACACAGAAGAGGACAGTACACTGCTACAGATGGATCTGGATAGACTGGAGGCTTGGGCAGAGACGTGGCAGATGAGGTTTAACACTGACAAATGTAAAGTTATGCATATGGGAAGGAATAATGCAAGTCACCAGTACATACTAAATGGTAAAATATTGGGTAACTCTGACATAGAAAAGGACCTAGGAATTTTAGTGAACAGAAATCTAAGCTGCAGAAACCAATGTCAGACAGCTGCTGCCAAGGCCAATAAGATAATGGGCTGCATCAAAAGAGGCATAGATGCCCGTGATGAGAACATAGTCCTGCCACTTTACAAATCACTAGTCAGACCACACATGGAGTACTGTGTACAGTTCTGGGCTCCTGTGAACAAGGCAGACATAGCAGAGCTGGAGAGGGTTCAGAGGAGGGCAACTAAAGTAATAACTGGAACGGGTGGACTACAGTACCCAGAAAGATTATCAAAATTAGGGTTATTCACTTTAGAAAAAAGACGACTGAGGGAGATCTAATAACTATGTATAAATATATCAGAGGTCAGTACAGAGATCTCTCCCACGATCTATTTATCCCCAGGACTGTGACTGTGACGAGGGGCCATCCTCTGCGTCTGGAGGAAAGAAGGTTTGTACACAAACATAGAAGAGGATTCTTTACGGTAAGAGCAGTGAGACTATGGAACTCTCTGCCTGAGGAGGTGGTGATGGTAAGTTCACTAAAAGAGTTCAAGAGGGGCCTGGATGTATTTTTGGAGGGTAATAATCTTACAGGTTATAGTTACTAGAGAGGGGTCGTTGATCCAGGGAGTTATTCTGATTGCCTGATTGGAGTCGGGAAGGAATTTTTTTCCCTAGTGGGGAAAACTGGCTTCTACCTCACAGGGTTTTTTTGCCTTCCTCTGGATCAACTGGTAGGAAAACAGGCCGAACTGGATGGACAGATGTCTTTTTTCGGCCTTATAAACTATGTTACTATGTTACTATGTATATAGTTGTTCAGGAAAATATTCAGTAAAACTTGTAATTTATTCATTTAAGTTCCTGCTCATTCTAGACTTTGATATTTAGAAGTCCGTCCTTTCAGTGATTGACAGTTTTCTCTGTATGCATAGTCATAGCAGGAAGGCTGTCAATCACTGATAAAATCCCCTCCTTTACTGCAAAAAAATGAGCCAAGGAATGAGCAGGAATTTATATATATATAAAATACAAGTATTATCAGGGGCATTGGCAGGGTCTCAAAAGATCCAAGACTCACGCCACAATGTATATGCCCATCTCCTCCTTCACCCTACATGTTCTAGCACTGGAGACTTTTCACTTGCTGCATGGACACTATCAAACATACTGGATTACACAGCACCACATACCTCTCACATCCTGTGCCTCACAGGTGACATCTTCTCTGATGCAAAGATTTTTTTTTCCGCCACATCTCATCTCTGCAGAGGTTGACAGACCCACACATGTTATCCTGCTAATACCCATAATACTGTGCCCTCTGTGCTCCCTAATGTCTCAAAATACTAGATTGTATTACAATAACATACTGTACAGATAGTTCCTCCATAGTAATAGTGCTCTTCAAAGTCCCACCAATAGTAATTCCTCCTAGAGTGCCCTCATTAGTAATAGAGCCCCCTACAGTGCCCCCAATAGTGACAAAGATCCCCAAGAATGACTCCATTTGTAGAAGAACCCTCAAGTATTAACAATGCCCCCACACAGCTCCCAGTAGAAAGAACCCACACTATTGTGCCCCCAATGGTAATAAGGCCCCTCAGTAGAAATAAGACTGATCTATAAGGCACTCCTATTGAGCCCCCAGTACTAATAAGGCCCCCTATAATGTCTTCTGTAGTTATAATACCACCTACAGTGCCTCCAGTATTTATAATTCTCCCTGTAGTAGCCCCAGTAATTAGGCCCAATTATAATGCTCCCAGTATTTATATTGCCCCCTGCAATGCCTCTTGTAGTTATAATCCTTCCTATAGCATCCTCAGAATTTATAATGCCTCAGCCCTATGTATGTAAATAACATAATTTCCCTCCCTCCACCATACAGTACCATGTGAATAACATCACATCGTCTCTCCTGCCCCCTCCAACATATAGTTTCATGTAAATAACATCACCCCTTGCTTTCAGCCACCTCCAAAACACAGTCCCATGTATAAAACATCACTCCCTCCCTTCACCTTCTTCCAACACACAATCCCACATAAATAACATCACTCCCTCCCTGAGTCGCCTCCATCATATAGTTCCATGTAAGGCAAAATGAACAAAAATGTAAAAAATAAGAAATACAATAGGCTGTAAAAAATGGAGACATTGTCCGTTTTCTATGTCCATTCTTTAACACTTTGTGCATGCATTTTTAATTTCTGTTTTGCATCTATTTTTAACAGCTGTTAAAAATGTATGAATTTCATTATAACATAGTAACAGTTTTTAAGGCTGAAAAAAGACAACTGTCCATCTAGTTCAGTCTGTTATCCTGCAAGTTGGCTTGTAACTAATGCCTCCATTGTAAATAGTGTCCCCCCTTAGTGGCCCCCATCTATTTATTTTGACTGTTAAAAAACCCATACCTTTTCCACTCGAGCGTTTAGGGGCACTCACTCTTTAATTAAAGCAGCAGGACCTGACACTCCCAGCATGATCATGTGACCTGACAGCATGACCATGTGATGTCATCACAGTGGCAGCACAGGTCATGCTGCATCCAATGAGGAGTGAGTGTCCCTGCACGTAGGATAAGGTGAGTATTTGTTAAATTTGTTAAATTATTTTAACCCCTGAAATCAGCCATACACGGGTGATCTCCTGTGTAAACGGCCATTAAAAATGATCCCATATCCTGTGTTCTGACAACTGCTATTCACCGGCTGTTAAAAAAACAGCCATGTGACTAGCCTCATAGACTTTAATTGGTTATAAAAAATGTCAGTGTGATTGCTGCTACTTAAAGGGGTTGTGTCACTTTAGCAAGTGGGGCTTATCATGTAGGGAAAGTTAATACAAAGCACTTACTAATGTATTGTTATTATCCATATTGCTTCCTTTGCTGGCTGGATTCATTTTTCTATTACATTATACACTGCCCTTTTCTATGGTTACAACCTCCCTGCAATCCAGCAGCACTGGCCTTGTTTGCACACTCTAGGAAAAAGTGTAGGCCTCTCTGGTTGCTGGGACCTTGGGAGTTCATATAGGCTGGTGCTTTTTTTCTATATTGTGCAAGCAAGGCCACCACTGCTGGAATGCAGGGTGGTTGTAACCATGGAAACAAGAAGCGTATAATGTGATGGAAAAATGAATCAAATCAGTAAAGAAAACAATATAGATAATAACAATACACACCAATAATAACAACAATAACAATTAGTAAGTGGCATATATTAACTTTCTCTAAATAATATTATTTGCTGAACTAACACAACCCCTTTAAACAGCCATCACATGGCCATTTTTCATGTTTATGTGCATGTAGCCTAAATGACATCAATAAAGGTAGGCTTTAGCCCCGCCAATATACAGTCCGATCATCACTCCCAATCGCAGCTGTCTCCAATATACAGTCCCATCTGAATAACATTACACCTCTGCTGAATCACTGCTAAAAATTTTACTTAGAAAATAGTAATGAATAGTAATTTATATTTTGGGCTTCAACTTTAAAGGGATAAAAATTTGAATAATTTTCAGCTAAAACCTCCAGAACCAGAAAAGGACTGGTTGGTTCTACCTTATTTACATGTCTGTGTTTTAATCAGTGATTTCCATCAGGGAATCTAAGACGAAACCAGGAGTGGAAGCAATACAGAGATAAGGTATAATACAAAGATCGGCCCATGTTCTGTGTTTAGAGCCACAATTGGTTTTGGCTCAAAATCACTAATGGAAATTACTAGAGATGAGCGAGTAGTGAAATATTCGAAAGTTCGAAATTCGATTCGAATAGACCGCGAAATTCGACTATTCGACCGAATATCGAATCCCATTAAAGTCTATGGGAAAAAAACTGCTCGCCACTTGGAAATCTCAATTCGAGCACTTGGAGGTCACCAAGTCCACCCTGAAACCTCAGAAAAGGATGCCAACACTGATGGAATGCAACTGGGACAGCAGGGGAAGCATGTCTGGGTGCATATAACGCGCCCAAGTCGCACTATTACGCCACTATCACAGCCTCTCAACAATACACTCCAAAGACAATCTAACCTCTCTGTAAAGTGAGACCATACAAGGAAACCTTCTTTCCTCTACATTGCCATGGACCCCAAGCCAAACTAGACAAAAAAGAAGATGAAATTCTGCACCCCTTAAAATCACGTTGCCTATGACAACCACAGATGGCATAGGCAAGGGGGAAAGCAAATAGACCCCACCCCTAATTGTCATTGTGCGTGTGTGTGAGATGTGGTCAGACATGTCTTCTTTAAAATGTAAAAACAACTCAAACACATGCAGAAGCCTTAAAATGCCCAAATTGTTGGCGCTAGAGATGTCAGTGACCCGACCTGGCCCAGTGTCATGTCTAGCAGGTAAAGCAGTGGGGATGTTGAGGGATGTGTAGGACCGCAAAAGGCAGGAAGAGGCCGTGGGCTGGCCAGAGGCTCATGGAAAATTTTGTGGAGGCCCAAGAGGTGAGACGTCTTAAAAATTATGTGGAGGCCCAAGAGGTGAGACCTCTTAAAAATTGTGTGGAGGCTAAAGAGGTGAGACCTCTTAAAAATTATGTGGAGGCCCCAAGAGGTGAGACCTGTTAAAAATTTTATGGAGGCGCCAAGAGGTGAGACCCTCTTAAAAATTATGTGGAGGCCCAAGAGGTGAGACCTCTTAAAAATTATGTGGAGGCCCAAGAGGTGAGACCTCTTAAAAATTATGTGGAGGCCCAAGAGGTGAGACCTCTTAAAAATTATGTGGAGGCCCAAGAGGTGAGACCTCTTAAAAATTATGTGGAGGCCCAAGAGGTGAGACCTGTTAATTTTGTGAGGCCAAGAGTGAGACCTCTAAAATTATGTGGAGGCCCAAGAGGTGAGACCTCTTAAAAATTATGTGGAGGGCCCAAGAGGTGAGACCTCTTAAAAATTATGTGGAGGCCCAAGAGGTGAGACCTCTTAAAATTATGTGGAGGCCCAAGAGGTGAGACTCTTAAAAATTATGTGGAGGCCCAGAGGTGAGACCTCTTAAAAATTATGTGAGGCCCAAGAGGTGAGACCTCTTAAAAATTATGTGGAGGGCCAAGAGGTGAGACCTCTTAAAAATTATGTGGCGGCCCAAGAGGTGAGACCTCTTAAAAAATTATGTGGAGGCCCAAGAGGTGAGACCTCTTAAAAATTATGTGGAGGCCCAAGAGGTGAGACCTCTTAAAAATTATGTGGAGGCCCAAGAGGTGAGACCTCTTAAAAATTATGTGGAGGCCCAAGAGGTGAGACCTCTTAAAATTATGTGGAGGCCCAAGAGGTGAGACCTCTTAAAAATTATGTGGAGGCCAAAGAGGTGAGACCTCTTAAAAATTGTGTGGAGGCTAAAGAGGTGAGACCTTGTGGTGGAGGCAAAAATAAAAATTTGTGGAGGCCCAAGAGGTGAGACCTTGAATAAAATTTGTGTGGAGGCCCAAGAGGTGAGACCTTTTGAAAAATTTTGTGGAGGCCCAAGAGGTGAGACCTTGATAAAATTTTGTGGAGGCCC